>JAVTVY010038427.1:0-153077 GCA_036873755.1 Hanleya hanleyi | reverse complement strand
TGGTCTAGTTGGGCAAGATACCTTTTCTAGTCCGATTCGAAAATCCAATATGGCTGCCAGGTGGCCATCTTGAATTTCTCCTTGAAACATTGTTTTCGTGAATTCTCAGGAACTACTTCATGGATCTTTCTGCAATTTGGCACACAGGTCCCACATGGGGCCTAGTTGTGCAACACACCTTTTTGATCCGATTCGGGAATCCATTCCCGAGTTGTGACGTTGCATCGCACGAGTCGGCGGGTCAAACGGTGGGACATATTCTATATAGTGACTGTCCATATCTTCACCTTCCATATCAAGAGATTCAAATAAATCTGAATTAAAATGTATTTCTTCAAACTGACCCACTCTTTCGTCTGCCGACGGGTCGGCTACATGAAGGGACGTCACTCTTGTGACACAACGTTCCAACTCGACAACTGTAGACTACCACGTGTTTCGATCCAAGAGAGATAATCAGGATTCAGACACTTCGAAGTTTCAACATTACTGTGCGGATCCCTTCAGTATTAAGTATTGTACCAAACTAGCCCAGTAAACAAAACAGAATTAGCATTCATTCCTAATTATAAAATCTTAAGTAGGTTTCATAGCTCATGCCAATGGGTCAAAGAGATTCAGTACCCAATGATGACACGTGCAAAAACAAAAATACTACAAAACGAAGACGAAGGGTCCTCCGGACATTCAGACTAACTTTGCTCTTTTCTCTTGTACTATAAAAACCGATATAAGTAAAATTTTTAGAAACCTGGAAACTCCTTAAACTTAGAAAGATGACATCTTGGTGTTTTCCAGTGTCCCTTTTTCGCTCAGATTCGAAATTCGGTAAACAAAATTACAAATCAGTCGTTTGTTCTTAGTAACAATGGACAAAAAGGTCCTCTGGTCATTAGCTTACAATTATCGGACAATGGTGGGCGCCAAGATCCTTCAAGATCTCTCGTTTAACTCGATAACACGATGTAGATCTCTCGTTTAACTCGATAACACGATGTAGATCTCTCGTTTAACTCCATGTAGTGGAACAATAAATATACGGCGTTTTAAAGGTCTTGCTGGAGAGTGACATAAATTCATTTTGGATGAGGTCATAGGGGTGGGGCTGGTCACACTCAAATTATGTTTTCCTGTGTTATAAGTATATGTGATAGACGCGTATAAAAATAGTTTCGAAATTGGAGTCGAGCACATGAACAGATATATATGACGCTTTACTTGTGACTACGAGTTTCAGATCCTGTATTGAGTAGACAATCGTCGTCGACACTGTTTTCCAATACGTGGTTGGCCTTCAATTGAATTATCCTGACCTATACAAAAGCTAGCTATTATACTATGGGACTAATATTTGAGATTCATATAAAGTACCGTATACTACCCAGCATGAAAACATATTGCGGTTAAAAAATTACAGTACGAAGATAAAAATTTAAAATGTTCAATCATTGGCGAGTGAATCATATATGACAACATTGATTGGCCAAGGTCTGGATTATCGTAAAATAGTAAGGTGAATTTTTAGACTTTGATACCTTAGTGAATGATTTATTCCAACCGAGAAGACCAATGATTTCACCCCGAACTCGGCATCATTGAAAACTGTTGGCCGCTCCTCTCTTGCAGAAAACTAGCATAATTTTATGTATACTATGATTGTCTTTTTGAATTTGGTGCTAATACTGTTATATGGAATATGGAATAAGTCTTTGGATTATGAGCGCGGATATTCCTTAATGGACGACGGCTGAATTAGGAATGACGGACTAGACGCTTGTAATAGCACCCGTTCCTAATTCAGGAACCTCTCGACGTGCAGTCACGATTCATATCTCATCGGACAGCTCTCACAAATGCGAATTTTCATTTTGTGCTGGTCAAGGGCATTGTTAACCAGCTGTCCATGTATTTCAACACGTTCATGTAGTATCAAAATTGTAAAGCATTAAATCAATTAGCTTTTATTCATGTTTTATTCATGAATACGAATCACACTGTGACCTACATTCAGCGCTACATATATACAATATCAGAATAAAAGAAGAATGTTGAAGAATTGTGTTGCAGATTTACTCACTGACATAGGGAGAGGTTTTACTCCAAAATATAATCTGATTACATATATACAATATCAGAACAAAAGAAGAATGTTGAAGAATTGTGTTGCAGATTTACTCACTGACATAGGGAGAGGTTTTACTCCAAAATATAATCTGATTACATATATACAATATCAGAATAAAAGAAGAATGTTGAAGAATTGTGTTGCAGATTTACTCACTGACATAGGGAGAGGTTTTACTCCAAAATATAATCTGATTACATATATACAATATCAGAACAAAAGAAGAATGTTGAAGAATTGTGTTGCAGATTTACTCACTGACATAGGGAGAGGTTTTACTCCAAAATATAATCTGATTACATATATACAATATCAGAATAAAAGAAGAATGTTGAAGAATTGTGTTGCAGATTTACTCACTGACATAGGTAGAGGTTTTACTCCAAAATATAATCTGATTACATATATACAATATCAGAATAAAAGAAGAATGTTGAAGAATTGTGTTGCAGATTTACTCACTGACATAGGGAGAGGTTTTACTCCAGAATATAATCTGATTACATATATACAATATCAGAACAAAAGAAGAATGTTGAAGAATTGTGTTGCAGATTTACTCACTGACATAGGGAGAGGTTTTACTCCAAAATATAATCTGATACGCCATAATTCTACCTGGCTATTCTTGGTCAGAAAACACATTAACGTCTCATGCTTGTAAAGGCTGTTAATATGAGATCACTGGTTTCTCATCTGTACAAGATAAAAGCATCTGCAGAGAGCATTTTGTACTCTAAGCACTACTAATATAAAACTGAATACCGTCACGAAACATTCATCCGCGACCATTGCCCATTCTGATATAAGACCATTTCTGTGATGAAGAAAACCCGAGTCACAGCCTTATGGACAAACACGTATTGTTTTGGGTTTTTTTTAATTATTATTGCAGAAGTCATTGCTCTCGGAAGACGAGTGCACCGTGCCTCCACCAGCAAGTACAACACTAGAACTATGAGAACAAGCTAGGTGGTATATGCTGTGAACTTGCACACAGTGTTTGGTGACCACTGGCATTGCTTACAAACTTGAACACAGTTAGTCAGTGTGTGGTGACCGTTAGTAGCATTCACCAAGTCTCGATCCGTTTTCCGTGTTTTACAAACAGCTCCAAGTCATTCCTGCAGCCGTTTAGACGAAAGGTGTATCAATGGAAGCCAGCAGATTAAGTTAATAGTAATTGAAAGCGGCCATTGCAAGTGATTTTTATAGACACGCCAAAGCATGGTAGGAATTCTTCCATTTTTTTGTGTTGCGTCACCACAACTGATACATTTTGACTTCAGCAAATTTTTGTGACGTCATATGACGGAAACCTCATTTCGAGTGTTGACGTCAGGCAAACGCATTCTTCCATGCGCGCATTTATGCCTAAACCAAGCAAAACATCGTATTTTGGAAGAAGTTCCGTAATGTTTTGGAGTTTCTATAAAATATCTACGGCAGTTTCTGTCAAGATGCTCTGTCTTTGTGGTTTAGTATGGGGTTGCTGGAGTAACGACGGTTTTTCACACGCCACCTTCGTATCTTGGATACTTTCGTGTGAGGTCTTCAACATCGAAATCTTCTTTCAATCTTGTGGTTGCTTCTAACCGGCCAACAAGTGTAGATCTTCTTTTGACAATTACCCTATATGGATTCCTTTTGTTGACTAAAAGGAACACTCAATTGCTCAAAGAGAAATCACGGAATACTGTAACAATTCTGAATATATGTTTATCCCACAAAAGAAGCATCTAAATCTTACAAAATTTTCCGATCATATATCTTCCATTAAAATTACCTTATGTGTAATACAATCGATTTCCGCACTTAAAAATATAAAGAAATAGGGACCATATGGCACTTGTTACAATTATGAATGGCATTAAGAATTCTACTCAGCTTCACGAGGTCATTATAAACCCAGAGAAAAGATATACTGGTTCAGTACTAAAGCGTTGCAGATACCTTGATATTCAGCTTCTCCAGAAACAATGATATATTATACTATATCTTATTGTTTTAATATAGTTTAACGTTCGCCAGATCGCCAAATATTTCAAGCAAGCCTAACTAATTATAATACATCTACGTTGTGCCACACCAAACATCTAAAACCTCAAACCAAAAGAACTTGTTTGCTAATTATCAGTGAATTACATTTCAGTACATAACACTCGAAAGTAAAATGGTTTGTAAGTAGAACCCCAAATGTCTCTTGGAGAACCCTCCAGCGATGGTTCTGGGAGAACCCTTCATGGTCCTAGGTAAAATCATTTTTCAAACAAAAAAAGTTTTTTTTTTGATAGAACCCTTTTAAAAAGTCTACGTTTTAACTAGAACCTTCAAGGGTTCTCACAGAGTCATAGACCGAAAAGCTTTTAGGTATCTATCCAGAAATATTTTTCTATTAGAGTGTAATGCACGCTATCATCAGATAAATTGGATACAATTTGAACTCGGAGAGCATCTGGACGGATTAATCTACCCATGATTTGTAAAACAGGAACCACAGGAATATAAAACGGTGAAAATATAAAGGGTAGGCCTTTTCAGTGGTTAAAAATTGACTTCAACTTGTCTGTACCGTACTGTAAAGTTAGTAATAAATACTGCCATCAACTGATCTTAAACTTAACAAAAATTAAAGTTTATTACTTATCGGACTTCATACTGCATATCTGAATGCAGTTGATGAAACCAGTAACTAATTACCGGTGCTGGAAATATCCGTTGCAATGCACCGTATATCAACCGGCTTATCCATAGGAAATGGCGTATTAGACCTTGCTTTCAAATCTGAATGTGTGCCATCTAATGGCTTGTAAATGTAGAGACCATTTCTATTGCCGCGATCATGTTAGCTTTGAAAGTGTCGAAGTCCTCCACAACTGGGAGATTCAGTTCCATTCCACAAGTATTAGCAGTAGGCATCCCAGTCATGTGGATGGTTTGCACTTCGTCCGGATGTATGATAGAAACCGAAGGAGACGGCTCGAAACCCAATGGAGGAATGCAATCCGCACCAGTTGCAAACACAAGAAGTTCGGGAAGGCCGATCTTATTGCCTGTTATCGGTCCAGTCACACCATCTGAACATAAAAATATAGCAACAAGACTAATTAAGTGTATATTTTCAACAACAACAAAAATGGTTTGAAATCACAATTATTTAGTTGGCTACTATATGCATTTACTACCCTTTATTCAAATATCCCGTATTAATCAAGTCCTTAGCGCGTTGAAATTTATCCAGGCACCTGTCTGATTTTTTTTTTAAATTATGGCTGGCAAATATTGTTGAGGCTCTATCACTTCAAAAACAAATGGCCAGATCGTATTCGTTACTGGGAGTAAAATATCACCCATATAAACAGTTCAATATCATTGATATAAAATACTATAGATAACATTTGGCACCAACCTCCCAGGTCCTGTAGGAAATCCATCCAATATGATACAATTCGTCTCTCTCGTGATCTCCTATTGCTCCCTTGCTCAGACCACTTAATCTCGAAGAGCAGTTGGATCTGTGTGATGTCCAGAACTGGTCTGGTCCAGATGAAGACATTTTTCCATTGATCTTTGCTAGACTTCATGTTGTCCACTAAGCCCATGGTTTGGAAACCCTGTTGAAATCTGAAAATATAATATATTGATAAATCAAGGAAACCATCCATTTGTCGCTTTGAGTGACAGTTCAGTTGTTTAAACTGTAGTCTGTAAGTTTACGCTGACTAAATAATTGCTGAATCATATCCAACCTGCTGGATGCTGTAAGAAGTCGATATGATGCTACGCACATGTGTTTGAGCAGCAAATTGTCTGCCTTTCATCAGAGAGAAATGACTTGTAATTAACTAATGATTAGTTTTGAACCAAACTATTTTTTTTATAGGGAGCATCTTTACCCGAGGACTTAATATGAACGTTTAGCGATTAAACGAAACTAAAAGCATTCAGCGATCATGTACATGTATTTACCTTCGTCACAAGGAAGTTCAGTCTCTTGGTAATACCTTTCATGTTCATATATTCTCTCACGCAACACTTATGAAACCAATTGAAAAACAATCCAACTGAATATGTACCTAGTGGTTCATGTGGTATTGGTTTAAATAGAAACCCCCTCCCAATAAAAGGTCATTTAACCGCTTTCAACGTGAAACTGGTTCTAATACAGCACTTCATTCCAATCGTCAAAAGGTTCTATAAGTTAAGAACTGAAAAGATTTTTTTATGGGGTATTTTCTCATTGATATCTATCTGCATTGAACTCCGTTCGCATGGCCTTATATGTGTTGTAATTCATCTACGTCCATCATAACAAGGATGGTCTCCATCTGCGTCCATCATACACAGGGATGGTCTCCATCTGCGTCCATCATGGCAGAGATGGTCTCCATATGCGTCCAATATACACAGGGATGGTCATCTGTGTCCATCCTGGCAGAGATGGTCTCCATGGATCTGCGTCCATCATAGACAGGGATGGTCTTCATCTGCGTCCATCATAACATGGATGGTCTCCATCTGCGTTCATCATAACATGAATGGTCTCCATCTGCGTCCATCATAACAGAGATGGTCTCTATATCATGGACAACAATCTTTTTCAGAGCGGACAACTGTTCACAGTAGTCGATATTTCCCTATGGATTCCATATGTCGCCATCATCATGATCATGGACAATGGCGGAGAGCCAATCTCCTCAATTATGCTATCCTTCCACTATGCGCATTATGTTTTTATGATTGGGGAAATTGCGTGTTTAACGCTAAAAGAGCATAGTTTTGCTGCACAACACTATGAACTTTCCAAAAATACTTTAGGTTCAACGTTAACATTCGATGACCAAACTCGTTAGAAGAGGATGGAGAGTCAGCATTCCTCTATCCAAAGTAAAGGTGGATTAGTATATGCAATATAAAGTTCATACTGACTTTTATGCAAAGCATATACAACTTACTGTTCCAAAGGCAATCTTACTCTGTCGACAACAATGGATTTACAGAGAGCTCTAACAAGTCGATCCCTCCGTTGCAGATCGAATTTCAGAGATAAATTAGTGCATCCCGCCATAGTAATAGTGTCCTGTGCTTTGGCGACGGCGTCTCTGTATTCCTCTATGTTGTTTGAAGCTGCTATCTGTGAAGTATTCAATATCAAATACGGAAAAATAAAAGTAAATCAATGCTTTAAATTGAATGTTCAGTAATTTCAAACAGCAATGCGACACTTATGTCATCTTTTGATCATTGATTGATGCGGCCTCTATCTTGCTTGGAGATTAATTTACTGCAAACAGAACGGTTCGTAACAAGCAAATCAAATCTAGAACTGGTTCTCATTCTTAGTCTGAAAACAAAAACGATAGGTAAATTCTCCACATAGCGACATGTCCCCACACGTTATTTATCATCCCTAACACATCTAGGCCTACACTGTTTCTCCCGTCTAGAAATTCTGTTCAAAGAATGCGACTGGCACATGACTGGTTTATTATAATAACTTTATGCATGACTTTTCTAACCACCGCCATGGAGAAAATTTGAAATGCAGTCGTACAGACAATATGGGAGGGTATAGAGTCTGTTTCCAGTTGCTGCATGCTTCCAGTCTCAAGGACACAATTAATCGACTGAAGCGGGTGAGGATGGAGGGGGGGGGGGAATGAAAGGAGGCTGGGGCTCTACACTGAGACGCCCGTTTTTACATGTAGGCCTCATCGTAAAACCAGGGAACAATGAACTGAAAACTCTGTACATTACGCTGTATATCACTCTCTAATATCACCGGTTCTTCATAAAGTGTTGGCAATTTTCAGAAAATCTTAGGAACAGTTTACCTTCAAAGATTCTAAAATGAACTCAAAATAATGGATTATAATTTATTTCGGTAAGATGACTGCTTTATTTCAGGTATGTAATTGAATGACGTATTGTAAACGATTGAACGCATTACCTCCGCCACCTGAGCTTGTATTTCTTTGTCCATGATGTCTGCTTCTGTCGGAAAGGCGTTATCTGCACCATCCACAATTAAGGAGAAAAGCAGGGGACTAAGAAAGGACGGCAAAGGCCCACGGTGGACAATGAAGTAGGAAAGCATTTGACCTGCTTTGAAGTATATGCGTTTGTCCAAACCTGAAAAACAAAACAAATACTAAACGGCAAGTCCGGAATGCATTGGACTTCTCCACAAAAGCTTTATTACACTTTACTGACTGTATTAGAATTATATTGGACCTCTCATTTAAAGTCGATAAACCATTGCATCATATGAACAATATGAATAGGCTGAACCAGTCCGAAATAATAGAACCTGCACTCTTCTGCTGTTGGGGGTACGGAGTGTTGTAGAGAGTACATTCATTAAGGCTTTTCATGGTTATATTTGAAAAACTGGGGACTCCTATCAGAACTATAGCGCATTTCCTCGTTCCTACTTTACATTGAAGCTCAGTTATTGCAAGTTGAGAAGCTTATCCAATCAGTTTGAATATTATGTGACAATTACTGTTATAGTCAAGAACGATCATTCTGCTGCCATCTGCACCATCAAAGATTGGTAGATTGCTTATGGCTCTTGTAGACATGCGCATAAATTCTCGCATTGGGCCGCCCCCGTCGATGGCGTCTTCGTCGACAAACTTTACGTCCAACTTCTTCCATGGATCAAATGAATCCCTGGAAAAACCCCGGAAACCCCCATCGAGAATATCCGTTCTATCCACAGTGATGAGGTTCCTTCCTTCGAGATTCACATTTTCATCCAGCTTTTTCAGAATTTCGTCAATGGTTTCACTGCAAGAAAGATAGATCAACATATCATTCATTTATACTATAAATTCTGTATCTGCTTCATTTTGACGACAAAGTAAAGTTGGAAAACCCATAATTTCGGCATATGCATTCACATACGCGGGTGTGTGTGTTAATATTCAATGAACGAATTACATGTATCAATATATTTTATAGCATAGTATTCTCTCTCATCGGTTTTTATATAAGCTAACCCAGCAATCTGATTTACTCACATGTAAAAAAATGCTGACACGAGCGTTTTTTAGATTTAATTTTATGTTCGAATCGAATTGGCTCACCCGACTAGCGATGCAGATTTCAACTTCTTCAGACGTGATCGCATGTTAAAGCGCACCTGAAAATTGAAAAGAACACTTATATTTCAAAAGTTGATGAACAAAGGAAGACTGATTTTATGTGCAATATTTGTTACTACATTGGACAACAATGGCTATATACCAGCATCAACTAATATCACCTTGTTATCATCACTGGACTGCACATCCGTGTATATTTTGTTAAATATTATACATACCGTAGGCGTCCCCGTGTCTTCAGAGTTAGTCCAGTCTCTCTAAGAAATATTGAAAAAAAGCCAATATTGGTGATATTCTCTTAAGCAATACAAGCAGTCTCTCGTTTCGAGATATATACAGCTGTATGGTAAGGAAGACCAGTGCGGCCACTCGTGATCTCGCATCCTTGATCTGTTGTTTTCAGCAAGAAAACTATAACACAGCCACAAGAATGTCACCAGATTTAGAAGACACGTTCGAACAATTCTCGGCAAAATCTCGCCCGAATAAGTTGAGAATGTAAAATTGTTAGAATAATCTCGCGCTTTGCAATCTGGCTTTGTTACTTTGTTACTGAAGTAAGGCGTGAATGTGAGAATACGATGAGATTATAGGTCGATTTTCGTTCCAATCTCCTGATAATCTCTTGATTTTTCCGAGGCAGCGTCGAGAATGTGACAACGCATGATCAATCTCGCATTCTCGTCCTGCAATAGTCACAAGGCGAGATTACGAGAACGGGAGCGGCCGCACTGGTCTTCCATGTTCAACACACATTTTAAAATTTAGTTGTATTTCCGATAATGATTTTGCTATATTCAAGTCAAAATTGTTATAGTTTGTAAGGGATATATATTAAGGCATTCAGAAATACTTTCAGATAAAAAAATATTTCCAACATGTTCCCAGGACGCATTTCAAGAAGCTGATGTTAAGGAGTGCAGTAGTCTACCCTATAGTAGATTTAGAGTAGGTGCTATATGAACCATCTTACCCATCCATCCGATGATGAAGTCGACCCTTCCGGTTGCGACGTCAAGTCGATAACTGAGGTTGACGTATCGGTAGTTGCATCCGTTTCTTCATCAGCGTTGTTCGTTGGACGCTGTTCCAGGTCGGGTAGTGTATTTGTCGGCGATTCCCAATCGTTTTCAATCCCCTCCGCTGTTTTGTCATTGGATGAGCATGTCCCGACTTCTACACTATAATCATCTTCTGACTTCAGGTTTTTTGCCTCTTGGGTCTCTGTTATTTCCCTTGTACACAGATATAATCGTAACATCCCCACCTTTGTCTTATTGTACAATTCAGCGACAGACATATCTCCAATATCATTCAGCGCAAAGTCTTTTACCAAGAAGGAAAATTGTTCCAGATTCCCTTTCTTGGACTTTCCTTCCGGGAAAAATAGAGTTTTGCCAACAGATAAAATCTCTTGCATTCCCAAGTCCTTTTGGATCTTAGTGTGCCTAGTTCCGCCCCCATTCTGTATTCGCACTTGGCGGTAATACATATTTTTCTCGTCGTAGTTCATCCATCCCAGTTCTACTCTTCGATATTCCTTTCGAGCATTCTGATTTCCTGTGTCCGACGGAGTTTCCTCACCGAATATGTTTGAACGTCGTTTCCTTTGGGCCACTTTCCCCTGCAACCTCTCCATAAGTGAGAAGCGTTTGCCGACAGGTGTCGATCCCTCAGGTTCATTTTCGGGCGCTTTCGCCTTGGTCTTACAGAAGGCAACCGCAGCTAGTCGGTCTCCGTATGATGGAATGTATTTCTCGAGGATATTGTCATCCATCAGAAGTAGAACACAATGGTCAATCTGAAACAATATTAGTTACAACAGAATAATTAAGGCGATGAATTCAAAGAATTAAAGCGTTGAATTCAAGGCGGGCAAACCCGTGGTTAAGGTGGCGGGTAAGGCGGGTAAGGTAGCGGATGATGCGGATACAGTCAATCAGATAAAAGTACCATACCATTTTTTTTATGACGTCGGCATAATTTGTAAAGAATTTTATCAGGTGAAACCTCGAATATAACCTGTATAAATTGCCGCGTGGAAAGCTACTCACCTTTGTAATTTAAACAAAGGGAAACCTTAAAGTTCGCGCTACATAACTAGATAAACGCGGACTCGACCAATCAGAATCGCGTTAACAGTGACATATCGCCATACCAGAGTGGACATATACAATGCAGCCACCATGTACATCTTCACAAGCACGCTCGCTCGCCTATAGTAGTGGCATTCGTACCCTGTTGAACAATATAGCCGACATGCTTTAGGGTATAGCCTATAAGCTTTAGGGGTCAGGCGACACCATCAGGCAAGCGAGCGTGCCCGCGATGGCTGCATTGCTTACATGGCTGCATTGTATGTCCGCATTGATATGGCGATCTGTCACGTGATAAATCAAACCACTACCACCACCGCTCTACATTTTTATCTCGTTGTTCCTAGTATTTCCTTTATATGACTATCAAGAGAGCGGCATTACATTTCCCCGTAAGTCATAGCTTAGATTGTCTTTCGTTTTGAAGATACTCGAATAAGATAGCCTCGACACGTTTTTCCTTAGTTGTCAATGCGCTTTGTTACCGCCCCTTATACTTATCCTTCGATTATTGTTCATGTAAATACATGGCTGCTTAGTATATGCCCGCATTGGTATGGTGATCCGTTACGTCATAAAAACATGGTGGACATATACGCGATTATGATTGGTCATATCCGCAATTCCCGCGGATTTACTCGCCAACTTACTCGCCTTAACCGCCACCTTACCCGTGGGTTTACCCGCCTTACCCGCGAGTTTGCCTACCTTACCCGATAACGGCACCTACACCCTATACCTTTGCAAGAACCTTGTATCTTTAGATGGGTAAATGGCCCCAGGTCAGGTGCAATGCAGAAGTACCAAAATATAATACTTCCATTACAAGAAATTGAAATTGTTCAATTTGCGCAGAGTACAATATTATATTGTATACTCCAGAAAAGTCTCATGATCTCGAGTAACAGCGACGTAAAGTAGTGCATTTGTGCAAAATAGTTGGTTCTGATGTGAAAACAATAACCAGCTTCGGTCTACAACTACGTATTGGAACAGCGAGTATGATGTATAAAGCTCGTTCTGGTTATCGTTTATCTTCATATGTTTATAGAAAGAAAGAGCAGATTTTACGGTTCAAAATTGTCGATTTTTGCATGAATGCATTACTGCACGGCTCTGTTATTCGAGAACAATGAAACTCAGTGCCTTAAAACCATTTTGAGTATGCAATATAATATTGTACTTCTATGCCAGCTAAATAATATCTGGTGCATGTATTATAATATTTTATTTTTGGCACTTCTACCGCACCTGTTCTGGGGCCATTTACCCATCTAAACATACTGTACGTGGTCCTTCCACTTGCGGTGTAGAACGCCTAATTCCCTCTACTGTTGTGAGCTTGACGTCTGAAGACATTTGCAAATGTGGGAACTTTCGACTATCCTGGGACTTCAGTCAACGCTGCGGGTGACGAATGTGGGAGGGGAAGGGCCGGAACTAGTGATAACTGACATCACCTTATACATGAAAGGTGACATTGAAATGAAAGTGCCATTATGCTTACAATAATGTATTATTTGCCAAATATTCAGTTGATTAATTCTTCACATGTTCAATTGTCCTAGGTTAATAGTTAGTGCCAGTTGCAAAATGGAATTATACGAACCAGTTGCTGATCAGCTGAAGCCACGGATCAGATCACAATCAGGCTCTTCGTTGTTATCTCAATAATGCACACACTCTAAAAAACTTGAGTGAACTGTTCCACTAAAGTTTGAGTGAAATGTACCTGTTCACCAAACTTTCTGCTCTATCTCCGGAGCGACAAAAAATAGCTGAAACTCCGTGACTTTATAGCTTATCATATTGGGTTCATTTTGAGCCCATTTGCATAACCCTCCCCCCCCCCCCGCCCCCGAGCAGCGAATCATGGGTAAATTCAAGATGGCGGCCACGTGGGGTACGAGAAAATTGATGTTCTGGCCATATTTCTGCTTTTCCGCGTTGAAAAGTGAGCGAAAACTAATTTATTTGACATCACATTAATATTTGCTAATTTATCATGAAGTTTTTGCGGAGAAATTGCATAAATAAAAAATTCGGAGAATCTGACCGAAAAATCGACCAATAAAATGCCGTTTTGGAAAATGACGTCATGAAAGCGGCCATCTTGAATTTTTTTTTACGTTTTCTGGTAGAGCTTGACCCAAGGGTATATTGTGGTAAGTTATAGCTCCCTAGCTCAAGGGGGTAAGAAAAATAATTAGGGCGGGGTGGAGGCATTTCTCCCCTCCCCCCTCTCCCCCAGGCCACGACAGGTCCCAAAAGGCCCAGGCCAGATAGGATTAAAGTGACGACCCTATGTAAGCACATGATAGGCATTAACCGTTACAGGTCTCATCGCCGTAAACGAGTGATGCCCCAAAAAATGCTAATTGAACTGGCCTCATCAATATTTTGAGGTTATGCCATCTTGTTCAAACTGACCACAGTGATAATATGATCACTGAAGGATTTCAATGCCGTTTGTCCAGACATGTGCACAGAATGTATATCTATCACCCATCACTCCATTAAAGGTTTGGAGTTGGCGCGGAAGTTCCAACGTTTTGAGTTCGTGTTCATCTCCAAATAAAATATATTTATTTAACTGCTCATATAGTCACGCAGACATAAATTGAAACAAAAACCACCAACAGGAATAACGAACTTTGAGTGTTAACCATTCTATAGTAACACGGCTGGCCTCTCATCGCAAAAGAGTTTTTTAATGCTGGGGTACAATATATGACATCAGTCCCGCCAGTGTGCAGGCCGCATCTGGTCGATACTCCTTGCCGTCACCTAAAACAGGTTTAGGCCCTATGAGTTGGCCAGATTTCCAAATTATGTCACCACAATCTCTGAAGTATAGGTAATCTAAATCTTTATTTCAGCCCCAAGCCTCCCACACGGCCCCACCTCACGCCCGCTTCTGGAAGGAATATCGCCGCCCCAATGGAGATGGCTGGACGAATCTGCTTCCTAAATCTAGATATGAACGTACTCTGATAATAAGTCTAAACCTACCTTGTCTTCTATCATTTTTGCAATGTGAACTTCCTCCACACTTCTGCCCCGCAAGAATCGAATCAGTTCAGACATATCGTTGCTTCTGTAATAATCAAAATTATTACTGATCACGAGTGTTAATTACTGCGTTACAAAATTCTATATATCAAAATACTAGTATTTTCAACGCGAAATAAAGATTAATAGTTTCACCTCATCTGTCACTTTCACTTTCAAAATCTCGGTGGATAATCCATGTTGTAACTTTTACCGTTGAGATTAGCTGGACGGGGTTCGATAGAATGATGAAACTCAGTACAAGCATGCATGTAGACGCGCGAGATCAAATTGGCACAAATAGAACACCATATGTAATATATGCAACTGACTTCAAATAAGCGTGATACATGCGATGGTGGAAACTATACCGTACTTATTTTCATGCGGCCTTACTTTTAGGCCGTCCACTTCCTACCGCGTGAGGACCAGTCGTGCAGAAATGTTTTGCATACAACGAGGTCAAACGCAATAAGATAGCCCCATGCCCGCACTGCCAAACTCTCTATGAAGGTAAAATACATTACACAAACAATAATATGGTCTTTAAAGGCCTCTACTTACAGGATGGACAGAACAGTTTCACAAGAGCAGCTGCTAAGTTCCGGAGCCGTAATAGGGACTTGGTAGACTAACAAATTACCACCTCGTCAGCCATCTTGCAAATGCTCACATATAAGCTCCAATTTCATTGGTGGATTAAGTCGTTATAACGACTTAATAAGTCGTTATAACGACTTAATGCTGCAATTTCATTGGTCAATTAAGTCGTTATAACGACATAATAAAAAAAAAAAAAAAAAAAAAAAAAAATAGCCCCTATTTTTTTTTTTTTTTTTTTTTATTAAGTCGTTATAACGACTTAATAAGAAGAAGAAAAAAATTTTCAGCCCCCATTTTTTTTTTTTTTTTTTTTTAAGTCGTTATAACGACTTAATAAGAAGAAAAAAAATTTCAGGGGTTGAAAAAAATAATTCCCATGTCCCTTTTACGGCTCCGTATGTAACTGAGTACCTATCTTTAATTTCGTTTGCTGCAGTTACTCAAAATCATCTGTTTATACAGCGGGACCAATGTGTGTGTCTTAAGTTACCGACAGCTGTTCAAATCTCCCCTGGAATGGTAATAAATTAATAAAGATGTCAACGAGTGTAATGTTATACCAGCGGTTTTAGTGCAAAACTCTATGCATTAGGGCATATGACTTTTATTTTTATTATGTGGAGAAAAGGTCAGTTACATCAGACAGAATATCAGCCAGTGATCACGCACTGGTATAATTCACATTTTAATCAAGCCTGAAAAGGCTCAAGCCTTTCACGGACTGTATACAACGATTTCACGGCTTTGAGGTCATTCCGTCATATGATCCCATTTCACACTGCTTTTCTCGACAACGACATTGATTTAAACTGGCAGTGTTGAAAGGCCCATTGTTTTAGCTGTTGACCAATTCATACCTAAATGTACAATAAAGGTCTCGCACTCCCCACCCTGGGTCGAATCAGAGGTACCGGTACGTCATCTCGGTAACAAAGTCCAGATAGCAAGACAAAGTCCAGACAGTCAGCGTTTAAAAGTAAGTCCAGACAAGCCAGCGGACTGGTCTAAATTTTAACAAAACAAATATGTTCTTTGTTAAATATGTTTTTCTTCGACTTTTTCGTGTTTTCCTTCGACTTTTACGTGTTTTCTTTCGACTTTTTCTTCGACTTTTCAGAGTTCTTGTTCGAATTTTCTGTGTTTTCTTTCGAAAACATCCCGAAATGAACAAAAATTGTGAAATACTTTCCACCGCGGTGAAATACTTTCCACCGCGGTGAGAAATACTTTCCACCGCGGTGAGAAATACTTTCCACCGCGGTGGGAAATACTTTCCACCGCGGTGGGAAATACTTTCCGCCGCGGTGAGAAACACTTTCCACCGCGGTGGAAAATACTTTCCACCGCAGTGGGAAACACTTTTCACCACGGTGAGAAGTACTTTCCACCACGTTGAGAAGTACTTTCCACCGCGGTGGGAATAATTTCCACCGCGGTTAGAAATACTATGCACCGCGGTGGGAAATACATTCGTGTTTTCTGACTTTCCTGTGTTCTCTCGCAACATTTCGCGAAATTTAAAAGTAAAAGTTTCCACCGCGGTGTAAAAGTTTCCACTGCGGTGTAAAAGTTTTAACCACGGTGAAAAGTTTTAACCGCGGTGTAAAAGTTCCACCGCCGTGTAAAAGTTTTAACCGCGTTGTAAAAGTATCCAACGCGGTGTAAAAATTTTAACCGCGGTGTAAAAATTTTAACCGCGGTGAAAAAGATTCCACCGCGGTATAAAAGTTTTAACCGCGGTGAAAAAGTTTAAAACCGCGGTGTAAAATTTTTAACCGCGGGGATTTTTTTTAACCACGGTGTAAAAGTTTCCACCGCAGTGTAAAAATTTCCACCGCAGTGTAAAAGTTTCCACCGCAATGTAAAAGTTTCCACCGCGGTGTAAAAGTTTCCACCGCGGTGTAAAAGTTTCCACCGCGGTGTAAAAGTTTTAACAGCGGTGAAAAAGTTTTAACCGCGGTGAAAAGGTTTCCACCGCGGTGTAAAATTTTTTACCGCGGTGTAAAAGTTTTAACCGCGGTGTAAAAGTTTTAACAGCGGTGAAAAAGTTTCCACCACGGTGAAAAAGTTTCCACCGCGGTTTAAAAGTTTTAACCGCGGTGTGAAAGTTTTAACCGCGGTGAAAAAGTTTTAACCGCGGTGTAAAAGTTTTAACCGCGGTGAAAAAGTTTCCACCGCGGTTTAAAAGTTTTAACCGCGGTGTAAAAGTTTTAACCGCAGTGTAAAAGTTTCCACCGCGGTGTAAAAGTTTCCACCGCGGTGTAAAAGTTTTAACCGCGGTGAAAAAGTTTCCACCGCGGTGTAAAAGTTTCCACCGCAGTGTAAAAGTTTCCACCGCGGTGAAAAAGTTTCCACCGCGGTGTAGAAGTTTTAACGGCGGTGTATAAGTTTTAACCGCGGTGTAAAAGTTTTAACCGCGGTGAAAAAGTTTCAACCGCGGTGAAAAAGTTTCCACCGCGGTGTAAAAGTTTTAACCGCGGTGTAAAAGTTTCCACCGCGGTGTAAAAGTTTTAACCGCGGTGAAAAAGTTTCCACCGCTGTGTGAAAGATTTAACCGCGGTGAAAAAGTTTTAACCGCGGTGTAAAAGTTTCCACCGCGGTGCAAAAGTTTAAACCGCGGTGTAAAAGTTTTCACCGCAGTGTAAAAGTTTTAACCGCGGTGAAAAAGTTTTAACCTCGGTGTAAAAGTTTCCACCACGGTGGAAAAGTTTTAACCGCGGTGAAAAATTTTCCACCGCGGTGTAAAAGTTGTAACCGCGGTGAAAATTTTTCCACCGCGGTGTAAAAGTTGTAACCGAGGTGAAAAAGTTTTAACCGCCGTGTAAAAGTTTTAACCGCGGTGTAAAAGTTTCCACCGCGGCGTAAAGTTTTAACCGCGGTGAAAACGTTTCCACCGCGGTGTAAAAGTTTCCATCGCGGTGAAAAAGTTTCCACCGCGATGAAAAAGTTTTAACCGCGGTGAGAAAGTTTTAACCGCGGTGTAAAAGTTTCCACCGCGGTGAAAAAGTTTTAACCGCGGTGAAAAAGTTTTAACCGCGGTGTAAAACTTTCCACCGCGGTGAAAAAGTTTTAACCGCGGTGTAAAACTTTCCACCGCGGTGTAAAAGTTTTAACCGCGGTGAAAAAGTTTCCACCGCGGTGTAAAAGTTTTAACCGCGGTGTAAAAGTTTTAACCGCGGTGTAAAAGTTTTAACCGCGGTGGAAATGTTTTAACCGCGGTGTAAAAGTTTCACCGCGGTGTAAAAGTTTCAACCGCGGTGAAAAAGTTTCAACCGCGGTGAAAAAGTTTCCACCGCGGTGTAAAACTTTCCACCGCATATCCGGGTAAATAGTAGATAGTTGAGGAGCAGAAGGCGACCCCCCCCTTTTTGTAGCAATACATGCTTCATGG
This sequence comes from Hanleya hanleyi, assembly GCA_036873755.1. Taxonomy (NCBI): domain Eukaryota; kingdom Metazoa; phylum Mollusca; class Polyplacophora; order Lepidopleurida; family Hanleyidae; genus Hanleya; species Hanleya hanleyi. The sequence continues at coordinate 134,702 of JAVTVY010038427.1, read as the reverse complement.
CCGTTAGAAAACTCATGCGTTTGCCCTAAATTCCGCACAAAAGTCAGTTACAATTCCATACGGTCCCATTTTCTTAGTATAAAAGGTTTTGCTGTGGTTAAGTATTCAATCCCATCCCTATTAGTCATATGTTTGATTTTCTTAATTTACATGGAACAACATAATATTTAATCAATATTATAGTAGCTACGTTGGGAGCCAATTGTACTAATCTGGAGACACCAGTGAATCGTTCTTGAATTGGCGTGATGGCATACAGTTGTTGGTTGCACGTGTTCAGGTTAAAATCTTGGGTTTAACGTTGGCAGTATCCCTTAAACGGACCGGTACGTAAGCCTAGCGAATCCGTCATTTGCCCCATGTTAAAAGTATGAAGACAAAATTGCAATGTCGCAGTGAAATTTCCTTCGACTAAATTAAAAAGCTCTTCGTTTCTTTTTAGGTTTGACCAACGCTACATGTAGTAAGTAATCGAGAATAGGGTTAAAGGTTAAATTGATTCAATCCTAACCCTGACAAATACCTATTTCTCTCACCCCAATATAACCGCAACATAAACCTAACTTAACCCTAAATTAAGTTAACCTTCGGCAAAACCTAACCCTGATACCGCCCTATAAACTATAGAGATTTTGCATGTTATTTTGGGTCGGTATTTGGGTTAGGGTTGGGGTTAGGGTTAGGGTTAGGGTTAGGGTATAGAGGTAGAATACAAAGTTGAAAACCCTCCTAAATTAAAACCTGGGGTTAAAAATGGGGTTAAAAACTGCGCTCAAAACGGTATGTTCAACAGCAAAATCGAGTTACGCAACGATAGAAACTGATTTTTATGATTTCCCAATACCAATATTATCCCCTACGGGCCACCGTATTGATGACAGTAAAAACCTATCTAACCCTTGCGTAGTTTTCAACGTACACTCGAAAAACCAATAATTGGCAATGTTACTTAAGACGTCCAGGCCTTAAGAAACAATGCCAACAATCGGTCGATAGAGGTTAAATACAGAAAATACGAACAAGAACTCTGAAAAGTCGAAGAAAAACACGAAAAAGTCGAAAGAAAACACAGAGGGACATTCATGTTTTTACCTTTTATGTGTTTTTCTTCGACTTTTTCGCGTTTTCCTTCGACTTTTCCGTGTTTTAACTGTGTAAAAGTTTTAACCGCGGTGAAAAAGTTTCCAACGCGGTTTAAAAGTTTTAACCGCGGTGTGAAAGTTTTAACCGCGATGAAAAAGTTTTAACCGCGGTGTAAAAGTTTTAACCGCGGTGTAAAAGTTTCCACCGCCGTGTAAAAGTTTTAACCGCGGTGAAAAAGTTTTCACCGCGGTGTAAAAGTTTCCACCGCGGTGTAAAAGTTTCCACCGCGGTGTAAAAGTTTTAACCGCCGTGTAAAAGTTTTCACCGTGGTGTAAATGTTTTAGCCGCGGAGAAAAAGTTTCCACCGCGGTTTAAAAGTTTTAACCGCGGTGAAAAAGTTTTAACCGCGGTGAAAAAGTTCTAACCGCGGTGTAAAAGTTTTAACCGCGGTGAAAAAGTTTTAACCGCGGTGAAAAAGTTTTAACCGCGGTGTAAAAGTTTTAACCGCGGTGTAAAAGTTTTAACCGCGGTGAAAAAGTTTCAACCGCGGTGAAAAAGTTTTAACCGCGGTGTAAAAGTTTTAACCGCCGTGTAAGAGTTTTCACCGTGGTGTAAATGTTTTAGCCGCGGAGAAAAAGTTTCCACCGCGGTTTAAAAGTTTTAACCGCGGTGAAAAAGTTTTAACCGCGGTGAAAAAGTTCTAACCGCGGTGTAAAAGTTTTAACCGCGGTGAAAAAGTTTTAACCGCGGTGAAAAAGTTTTAACCGCGGTGTAAAAGTTTTAACCGCGGTGTAAAAGTTTTAACCGCGGTGAAAAAGTTTTACCCGCGGTGAAAAAGTTTTAACCGCGGTGTAAAAGTTTTAACCGCGGTGTAAAAGTTTCCACCGCGGTGTAAAAGTCTCAACCGCGGTGAAAAAGTTTCCACCGCGGTGTAAAAGTTTTAACCGCGGTGAAAAAGTTTCCACCGCGGTGTAAAAGTTTCAACCGCGGTGAAAAAGTTTCCACCACGGTGTAAAAGTTTCAACCGCGGTGAAAAAGTTTCCACCGCGGTGTAAAAGTTTCCACCGCTGTGTAAAAGTTTCCTCCGCATATCCGGGTAAATAGTAGATAGTTGAGGAGCAGAAGGCGACCCCCCCCCCCCTTTTTATAGCAATACATGCTTCTTGACCGTTAGCAAACTCATGCTATTGCCCTAAATTCCGCCCAAAAGTCATTTACAATTCCATACGGTCCCATTTTCTTAGTATAAAAGGTTTTGCTGTGGTTAAGTATTCAATCCCATCCCTATTAGTCACTAATCAACGTCACAAAACATTGTTGCAGAAATTTATAAAACAGGGCTATTCCACCAAGCGCCTCCACTCAAAGTTTCTCAAATTTGTTTTGGTTTTGAAACACATGTTCAAGGTAGAGTTTAGACATGTTTTTTTGTATCTATGGATAGAGAAATAGAGCGTCTATTGGATGACAGTAAAAAACTCTCTAACCCTTGCGCAGTTTTCAACGTACACACAAAAAACCAATAATTGGCAATGTTACTTAAGACATCCAGGCCTTAAGCAACAATGCCAAAAATAGTTCTATAGAGGTTAAATGCTCGGAAATCAAAGGTTTAGGCAATATTTTAGCGTAGGTCGATAGCCTCCAGTTAGTTATTTTGGTTGCCACCAAAAAAACCTCTAACCCTGATCTTTTCGGGGACTTTGACCGAATATGCCAATTTGTGTTACTTGTGTAATAATTCAGGTAAAACAGAATGGTTTTTTCGTTTATACATCTTTTGTACTTTATTTGATATATAGCACACCTGGATAGATATTTGGAGAGCAGAACGCGGCCCCTTTTTCCACATGCAGGTAAGGGAGCATAATGATTAATTTAGAAAGGAATTGGCACAGCAGTCCAACATAAGTGATCCTTAAGTAACAGTTTTGGCCGGGGTTTGATTTCTTGATTGCTTGGTTTGGCAGCGCCATCTTTTTCATTCCTAACCCTAACCTAATATTGGTAACGTTGCTTAAGACATCTATTGTTAGGCAACACAAATGGCATTTTGGCTTAAAATCCATGTTCAAAGTGGGATTTAGACACGTTTTTGGTGTCTATGGATGGAGAAATAGAGCGTCTATTTGATGACAGTAAAAAACTCTCTAACCCTTGCGTAGTTTTCGACGTACACTCGAAAAACCAATAATTGGCAATGTTACTTAAGACGTCCATGCCTTAAGCAGCAATGCCAAAAATCGGTCTATAGGGGTTTAATGCTCGGAAATCAAAGGTTTAGGAAATATTTCAGTGTGAGCCGAAAGCCGCGTCTCCACTGATTTTGGGCATGAGTCAGATTTGACCTTGACCTTGACCTTGCCTCGACAAAAACGTAAATTTTAAGGTCAAGGTCACGGTCAAGGTCAAATTTGACGGCGGCAAAGTCAAAATTGACCTTGATCTTGGCCTTGACATTGAAAAGTAGTATTACACATTTGATTTAGAGTTTGACCGTTTGAGGAGATCACAAGATACGGGCGGATGACCTTGACCTTTTGATATGTGATGACCCCGTGACCTGTGCGTCGACCTTGACATTGACTTTTGACCCAAGGTCAAAATTTACGAGAGTGCATTTTGATTGTACTATCACACTTTTTACTCCGAGGTTCAAGGTCAAGGTCAAAGGCCAACGCACAGGTCACGGGGTCATCACCTCTCGAAAGGCCAAGGTCGTCCGCCCATATCTTGTGACCTTTTGACAAGGTCAAATTCAAACTCAAATGTTCGATACTCGGTTTCAAGGTCAAGGTCAATTCTGACCTTGGATTCGTGATAAGCGACCCCGATAATACTTTAGACTGACCTTGGTGTTCACGGTTTCGCGAAAACAATTTGCACATTTGCAAAAGTCGTTTTCACTTAACGGTGTACCTACAATTTTCGAGTGTAGCTGCGTCAATTTATCGTTGCTATGGCCCTGGTGACCCATTTTCGGCAGCCAAGACCTAGGACTAACGAATGCAAGGCAACAGACTGGAGGGTTCTAGGTTTTGTAGATCTTACGCACGAAATACAGACGCTGTACGCTTTTCGGTACTTCAAAACATAGTCGAATATCGAACTTTTAGATAACGATAAATACTAGCCAAAAATACTATGAAAAAATACAAACACTTTCAAATGAACCGTTTCTCGAAATTCTTTATAGTTTTTTTTATGATTTTTTTGAAATTATTAAAATTGGCCAAAACTCGACTTTCAAAGGGCCATAACTCTAAAACCAATAAGAATTTTGCAAAACGGTTTTGCAACCAACGTTTGGTGATATTCCTACAAAAACTGCAATTCCTCCATAGATAAAAATTTAATTGGGCAAAACCTTTGAAGGAGAATGATCTACACCCAATTTAGAACTAGTGTGCCAAATTTGGGGAGGATTGAAGCAAACTTGGCTTTCCTACAGGAAAATAATGCATATTTATCATCATTTATTTCGAAGATATTCATATTTTGACGGTGGCTTGCGAGTATTTAAGAGCAAATTATAAACCCATACCTCCATGCATAACTACAATGTCTCAGCTATCCAAAGAAGTGCCATTCATGTATTTGTATGCAATGTATTTTGCAGACTAGCGGTCACAACATGCCAGGGGTCTGCATTAATTTTTTTTCTGAATATGGCACTTACATATTGACCGTGGGTTGCGAGTATGGACATACAAAACACAAACCCGTACATCAGTGCACAACTACAATGTCTCAGTTATCCATAGAGGCGCGATTCATGTTTGTTGTATGCAATGGGTGTCGCATACTTGCGGTCAAAACATGACAGGGGTCGGCTTTTATAAAATTTAATTTAACCCAGGATTCAATGGGTTGACCCCAATTCCTCGCTACCAATCGACAATTTGACGCCGGATTCTTAATTAGCCACCTTGAAAACCTATATATAATGAATTTGAGGTCAATCGAACAGAATTCAGTTCTGGTCGGATTTTTTATCGAAAATATCAGCCGATTGATCTTAAATTTTGGTACCCAATAGAGAAAAAATCGCACATCACGAATATGCGTTCGGATTTGAAATTGATCTTGACCTTGACCTTGAAAATTTAATGTCAAAAAAATGGAATAAAAGTAAGTATATTTTTTAGCATGCTAAATGAGGTCAGACGTCACTGACTTTTTGATATGTGATGAACCCGTGACCTGTGCGTTGACCTACGACCTCTGCTTTGACCTTTGGCCTTAGGTTAAGAAATGCGATAGTATCATAAAAATGCATTATCGCAAATTTTAACCTAGGGATGAAGGTCAAGGTCGAGGTCACAGAGCAACGTACAGGTCACGGGGCCATCACATATCAAAAGGTCAAGTTCGTTGGCCTATATCTTGTGACCTTACAAGGTGAAAGTCATAACCAAATGTTCGAGACTCGGTTTCAAGGTCAAGGTCGAGGTCAAGGTCAATGTCAATTCTGACCAGAAATTCGTGATCGGTAACCTCGATAATACTTTAGAACGAAGTTTTTATCAAATCCTCTAAACTTTAGTTTCGACCCAAAATTTCCGCTAAGCGGTTGGGTCAGGCGTTTCATGAGGTCATAATTAAATCTTCACTGATTGACTTGAAAATCTGTATATAAGTTGTCTGTGGGTCACGGATCACGAATCCGATATCAAAATTGACCTTGAGAACAACCTGGACCTCTTAATCGGGTACCAAACATTTGGTTATGACTTATTTCACCCTGTCGGATTCGCTTTAGAATTTTGCAGCAACCAAATTACAACACATATAAGGGAAGTGGGAAGAGGTGCCGACATACTGACTGCGTCACATGACTTCACAGAATAGTCTTCTGGTTAACCTATTCTAAAGCACATACCAAGAATCTAACGATTCGTGATATGTGTTGTATCTCAGGTACGCTTTTATTGTACCTGTTCATGTGGCAACTTGGATGATATGACCACACGGCCCCTAGCACCGGCATAAACGGTATTAGATACAAATCTAGAGAGCTATGATGGAAATGCTCTGACAAACTCGTATACTGGTAATTGGTGAGCTGTTTCGCTGTGACAACTCGTACATTGGAGATTGGTGAGCTGTATCGTCGTCAGATGTAAATGACGGCATTTAACACAAAAGACTAGTCTGTAAGGCCCGATGTCGACCCAGCATCAACTTCCCACAAATGCCAACATATATCAAAGACCAAAAGGTCTGTACAGGGGGCGGGCCTCGGGGACGAAACGTCCACCAGCAGAATCTCGCCATATACAGGAAAAAATTACAACACATATAAGGGAAGTGGGAAGAGGTGCTGTACTAGGCTGAAACTTTGGCACCTTGAGTTTTCGAGGACCGGAAATCTGAAACAGGTCGAAAATTTGACCGAAAATGTGATATAGATGCCGATCGACACACCTGTGCCACTTCTAAAAAAAATCAACAAAAATTTAAATTTTTTACAAAGTTTAAATCTGAGGGCAGTGTAATATTCAGACGGTACAGTAGCATAAAGTGTGAAATTTTGAGCTCAAAAGACATCTAAACGAACTCAGGAGAGCAAAAAGAAAAAATCTCAAAATCGTCGAAAAAATGAGGTCTGGGGTTTCTCCCGTAACTTCGTTATACCTCCCTCCTCCGGGGTTTTTGGCTCAAACATAGCGACCCTGGATCCATATCTAGCGATTTGAGTGCAAAAAACCGGCTTTAAAATATTTGAAAATAAATTATCCGAATTTCATATGTTAGTGTTTTTCAGTTCACTGCGTTTTTCTGAGAAGTCGAAATTTCCACATGCAGGTAAGGGAGCATAATGATTAATTTAGAAAGGAATTGGCACAGCAGTCCAACATAAGTGATCCTTAAGTAACAGTTTTGGCCGGGACTTGATTTCTTGATTGCTTGGTTTGGCAGCGCCATCTTTTTCATTCCTAACCCTAACCTAATATTGGTAACGTTGCTTAAGACATCTATTGTTAGGCAACACAAATGGCATTTTGGCTTAAAATCGATGTTCAAAGTGGGATTTAGACACGTTGTTGGTGTCTATAGATAGAGAAATAGAGCGTCTATTTGATGACAGTAAAAAACTCTCTAACCCTTGCGTAGTTTTCGACGTACACTCGAAAAACCAATAATTGGCAATGTTACTTAAGACGTCCATGCCTTAAGCAGCAATGCCAAAAATCGGTCTATAGAGGTTTAATGCTCGGAAATCAAAGCCCCGGTCAAAACTTTTATTTAAGCATCACTTATCTTGGACGGCTGAGCCAATTTCTTTCTAAATTAATCATTATGCTCTCTTACCTGCATGTGGAAAAAGGGGCCGCCTTCTGCTCCTCAAATATCTATCCAGGTGTGCTATATATCAAATAAAAGTACAAAAGATGCGCTTTCGTTTGATGTATAGCACACCTAGGTACAGATTAAGGGTTGCCACTAATTAATCGAGGCAAGGTCAAGGTCAAGGTCAAGGTCAAATCTGACTCATGCCCAAAATCAGTGGAGACGCGGCTTTCGGCTCACACTGAAATATTTCCTAAACCTTTGATTTCCGAGCATTAAACCTCTATAGACCGATTTTTGGCATTGCTGCTTAAAGCATGGACGTCTTAAGTAACATTGCCAATTATTGGTTTTTCGAGTGTACGTCGAAAACTACGCAAGGGTTAGAGAGTTTTTTACTGTCATCAAATAGACGCTCTATTTCTCTATCTATAGACACCAACAACGTGTCTAAATCCCACTTTGAACATGGATTTTAAGCCAAAATGCCATTTGTGTTGACTAACAATAGAAGTCTTAAGCAACGTTACCAATATTAAGTTAGGGTTAGGAATGAAAAAGATGGCGCTGCCAAATCAAGCAATCAAGAAATCAAACCCCGGCCAAAACTGTTACTTAAGGATCACTTATGTTGGACTGCTGTGCCAATTTCTTTCTAAATTAATCATTATGCTCAACCTGCATGCTCTCTTACCTGCATGTGGAAAAAGGGGCCGCCTTCTGCTCTTCAAATATCTATCCAGGTGTGCTATATATCAAATAAAGTACAAAAGATGCGCTTTCGTTTGATGTATAGCACACCTAGGTACAGATTAACCCTTATTAATTTACCAGTTGGTAACGAAAAACCATTCTGTTTTACCTGAATTATTACACAAGTAACACAAATTGGCATATTCGGTCAAAGTCCCCGAAAAGATAAGGTTTAGAGGGTTTTTTGGTGGCAACCAAAAGAACTAACTGGAGGCTATCTACCTACGCTAAAATATTGCCTAAACCTTTGATTTCCGAGCATTTAACCTCTATAGAACTATTTTTGACATTGTTGCTTAAGGCCTGGATGTCTTAAGTAACATTGCCAATTATTGTTTTTTGTGTGTGTACATTGAAAACTGCGCAAGGGTTACAGACTTTTTTTACTGTCATCCAATAGACGCTCTATTTCTCTATCCATAGATACAAAAAAACATGTCTAAACTCTACCTTGAACATGTGTTTCAAAACCGAAACAACAATTAATGCTGGCTAGCAATTTGTTGCAAGTAACCATAATTGGCATTATGAGAGCGAAAAAATTGGGGTTTACGGTCTTTTTTGTCGCGAACACTCCGAACTAATTTGCGACTATCGATCTGCGTTGAAATATCCCTAAACCTTTTAATTCCCGAGCATTTAACCTCTATAGACCGATTTTTGGCATTGTTGCTTAAGGCCTGGACGTCTTAAGTAACATTGCCAATTATTGGTTTTTCGAGTGTACGTTGAAAACTACGCAAGGGTTAGATAGATTTTTACTGTCATCAATACGGTGGCCCGTAGGGGATAATACTGGTATTGGAAAATCATAAAAATCAGTTTCTATCGTTGCGTAACTCGATTTTGCTGTTGAACATACCGTTTTGAGCTCAGTTTTTAACCCCATTTTTAACCCCAGGTTTTCATTTAGGAGGGTTTTCAACTTTGTATTCTACCTCTATACCTTAACCCTAGCGCCTAACCCTAACCCTAACCCCAACCCTAACCCTAATACCGACCAAAAATAACATGCAAAATCCCTATAGTTTATAGGGCGGTATCAGGGTTAGGTTTTGGCGAAGGTTAAGTTAATTTAGGGTTAAGTTAGGTTTATGTTGCTGTTATATTGGGGTGAGAGAAATAGGTATTTGTCAGGGTTAGGATTTGAATCAATTTAACCTTTAGCCCTATTCTCGATTACTTACTACATGTAGCGTTGGTCAAACCTAAAAAGAAACGAAGAGCTTTTTGTCCCCCGCCGCAACGCGGCCGGGGACTTTAAAATGGTTCTTGCTTCTATGTTTCCGTGCATGCACGGACATGTCCGTGCAAATACTTCGCAAGCGATAACTTCTAAATGCTTTGTCGGATTCTTGCGAAATTTGGCATCTGCATTCTTTGCGACAAGACGTCTCTTGGCATTACGTTTCAGCAAGATCCGCCTGTAGGTGGCGCCACTGGGGTCTTGCTTCTATGTATCCGTGCATGCACGGACATGTCCGTGCAAATACTTCGTAAGCAATAACTTCTAAATGCTTTGTCGGATTCCTCCGAAATTTGGCATCTGCATTCTTTGCGACAAGACGTCTATTGGTATTACGTTTCAGCAAGATCCGCCTGTAGGTGGCGCCACTGGGGTCTTGCTTCTATGTGTCCGTGCATGCACGGACATGTCCGTGCAAATACTTCGTAAGCAATAACTTCTAAATGCTTTGTCGGATTCCTCCGAAATTTGGCATCTGCATTCTTTGCGACAAGATGTCTCTTGGTATTTCATTTCAGCAAGATCCGCCTGTAGGTGGCGCCACTGGGTCTTGTTCCAATCTTTAGTGCATGTCCGTGCAAATACTTCGTAAGCGATAACTCCTAAATGCTTTGTCGGATTCCTCCGAAATTTGGCATCTGCATTCTTTGCGACAAGACGTCTGTTGGTATTACGTTTCAGCAAGATCCGCCTGTAGGTGGCGCCACTGGGTCTTGTTCCAATCTTCTGTGCATGTCCGTGGTTTCCATTCAAATTCTTCACAAGCGATAATTTCCAAATGCTTTGTCTAATAATTAGGCATCCCTAAATGCCTAAATGCGTTTGTCATTTGTTCTTCTTTCTTCCGCTTCTCGCTGTTTTAAATTTCATGTCGCTTTAAATGAAGGACACCATTTTCTTAAATTTGCTGTCCAGTCCTTCTATGCCACATCAATCATATGATTTACACTAAAGCTTTTGCAGGAATCATATTTTTTTTCAGAAGTATAATATGAAATAACTGGCAGGGGAATCCCGCAGTACCGAACCTGTGTTAGTTTTGAATTTTGTGTAGTCTTAAATGAAGGACATTTCCTTCAACTTTGCTATGAAATCATTCTATTCCACATCATATGATTTACCCTAAAGCTTTTGCATGAACCTTATTATATTTCAGAAATATAATATGAAATAACTGGCGGGGAAATCCCCGCAGTACCGGACCCCTGTTTTTTAAAATTTCGTGTCGTCTTAAATGAAGGACAACATTTTCTTCAATTTTGTTATCAAATAATTGTATCTCACATCATATGATTTACCCTGAAGCTTCTGCAGGAACCATTTGTGTCCACAGTGTAACTTACTATATTAATTACAACTGAGTTCTTAAAGTTTGGGTGCACACTGTGCATATGATCAATTTCCTGAATTGAATTGAATTCCACCTTGTGGTTTTTCGGACTGTGATAGATGATGGCATGCAGTTGTCAGTGTGGTTGTTTCATGTACAGGGAGCTTTCTATGGCTTTCATGTCAGCACACCTACCACTACCCTCAAGAAGAGCATGTCCCCATCCCCAGGGCGCCGAGCCGCACCCTCTATCTCCCAAACTAGCCCTCGCCCGACCCTCATATATTGTGTTTGAGCATACATGTATCCAATATATCTTGGCAGAAGCTGAAATTTGTGTGTTGTCTGCAATATCCTTCAACTTTGCTATGAAATCATTCTATTCCACATCATATGATTTACCCTAAAGCTTTTGCATGAACCTTATTATATTTCAGAAGTATAATATGAAATAACTGGTGGGGAAATCCCCGCAGTACCGAACCCCTGTTTTTTATGCCCCCCCCCCTCTAACTAGAGGGGGGGCATATAGCGATCGCTTTGTCCGTCCGTCCGAATATCTTGTCCGGGCAATATCTCGGTTAATATTTCATGGACAGGATTGAAACTTGCATGGACTGTGGCCAGTGGCTCGTAGTTGTGCAGCGTAGAGTTTTTTTCGTGTTCCGTTATAATTTTCAAGAGTTATAGCCCTTTTTCTGAAATCTCTGTGAATGGGTCTTGTCCGGGCTGTATCTTGGTTAATGTTGTATGGACAAGTATGAAATTTGCATGATATGTGGTTAGTGACCCACAGTTGTGCAGCGTAAAGTTTCTCCACGTTTCGCTCATATTTTCAAAAGTTATGGCCCTTTGTTCCTGAATTCTTCATGAATCGAGACTTGTCCGGGCTGGATCTCGGTTAATATTGTATGGACAATTATGAAATTTGCAGGATGTGTGGTCAGTGCCCTATAGTTGTGCAGCGTGAAGTTTCTCCACGTTTCGCATATATTTTAAAGAGTTATGGCCCTTTTTTCTTCAAATCTTTGTGAATTGGAACTTGTCCGGGCAGGATCTCGGTTAATATTGTATGGACAATTATGAAATTTGCAGGATATATGGTCCGTGCCCTGTAGTTGTGCGGCGTGAAGTTTCTCCACATTTCGCCTATATTTTCAAGAGTTATGGCCCTTTTTCTTCAAATCTTTGTGAATTGGGATTTGTAAGTCTGGATCTCGGTTAATATTAATTATTGTATGAACAAGTATGAAATTTACATGATATGTGGTCAGTGACCCATAGGTATGCAGCGTGAAGTTACTCTGTTTTTGGTTATATTTTCAAAAGTTATGGCCCTTTGTTTAAACCTAAGTGAATGGGATATATTTATTTGTCCAAGCTGGATCTCAGTCCATAACCGATTTGAACCGGGAAAATGGCTATATTATATGTTACATTCCAAAGCAGACAACATAGGTCCTGAAGTATGAAATTACCCCAAAAACAGTGAATTGGGTGCAAAATTGTTGTCAGTGTGGTTGTTTCATGTACAGGGAGCTTTCTATGGCTTTCATGTCAGCACACCTACCACTACCCTCAAGAAGAGCATGTCCCCATCCCCAGGGCGCCGAGCCACACCCTCTATCTCCCAAACTAGCCCTCGCCCGACCCTCATATATTGTGGTTGAGCATACATGTATATATCTCCAATATATCTTGGCAGAAGCTGAAATTTGTGTGTTGTCTGCAATATTGGGATAATTGCAACCCCAAAAGATTTCAATTTATCAGGCACAGACCCATGTTTTTGTATTTGGTAAATGGATCCCTTGTCTACATGTATATATTTTTGCTTGTAATTGTTTTTCTTGCCAATCCGCTTCTGGGTGGCGCCACCTTGGGCCAAATTAAATTGCATCTCCAGACAATAACTTTTGAAAACCTTAAGCATTCTTTCCGAATTTGGTGTGGTGGTACCTTGTCTCAAGATCTGGCTTGAGAATGTTTTTCATGTTGATAGGGGAACTACCTGAAAGCTAAGTTAAGTGTTTCCAGACAATAACTTTTAAAAACCTGAACCGATTCATTTCAAATTTGGTGTGTAGGTACCTCGCCTCAATTTCTCGTTTGGCATTTTTTTTCATGCCGACCCACTTATAGGTGGTGCCACCTGGGGGTAAATTTAAAATTGTTTCCAGACAATAACTTTTTAATACTTAATAATGAACTTGGTATACATGTACCTTACCTGAAGGTTTCACTTGGTATTGTTTTTCTTGTCGATCTGCTCATAGGTGGCACCACCTGTAGGCCAAGTTAACATTTTCTGTTTCCCATGTCAAGAGTTCTTGCTTCAAGATCTCGTTTGGGATTATTTTTTATGCCTATCTGCCTACACATGGTGCTACCTGAGGGCCAAGGTAAAATTGCATTTCCGGACAGTAATTGTTGGACCTTAATGGATTCTTTTAAATTTGGTATGTGGATACCCTCAAGTTATCTTATGGGGCCATGTTAATGATGTTTTCCCTAAGTTTTACGTTTTTACTTTCTTCACAAATTATGAATGTTTCCTTTACTAAAGATGCAAAAGGCATGCCTCCAATCGTATTCGATCGACTGTATCTAGTTGCATATGCATTCCTTGTGACAAGATGTTGATTGGTATTGCGTTTCAGAAAGATCTGCCTGTAGGTGGCACCATTAGGGTTCTTTCCGCTCTTTTCTGCTGCAAGCAATAACTTTGAAACGCTTTGAAATGTTGCTCGAAATTTGGTTTCCGGGTAATAACTTAAGCACTGCTCATCAAATTCTTCCCAAATTAGGCATGCATATACATTGTACCTTGCCATGAGATGTTGCTTGGGAGTGCGTTATCCGCTTCTGCTCAGAAAGTGACGCTACCTGATGACAAAATCTGAGATTTGTTTTTGGCCAATAACTTGAGAACTGCATGCTCATCGGATTCTTCTCAAATTTAGCATGCATTTACATGTACCATGCCGGGAGATGTTGCATGGCATTGCCTTTCACTCACTTGCACTTACAGGTGGTGCCACCTGGTGGCAAAATCCCAAATTTGTCTCCGGGTAATAACATGACCTAAGATGTCGCTTGAGATTGCATTTCGCCCACTTGCGCCTATAGGTGGCGCCATCAGGTGTTAAAATCAAAATTTGTTTTCAGCTATTAACTTGAGAACTGCTCATCGGAATCTCCTCAAATTTAGCATGCATGATTGCGTTTCGCTCACTTTTACTTACAGGTGGTGCCACTTGGTGGCGAAATACCAGATTTGTTTCCGGGTAATAACTTGGGAACCGCTCGTCAGATTCTTCTTAAATCTGGTATGAATATATCGTGACATATGATGTCGCTTAGGATTGCGTTTCGCCCGCTCGTGCTTACAGGTAGCACCACCTCGTGTCGAATCTAAATTTGATTTCGCTCATCAGGTTTTTCTCCAATTTGGTATGCAGGTACCATGCTATGATATATCCCTTGAGATTGTATTTCACCTGCTTTTGCATACTGGTGGCGACACCTGGTGGAAAAAACTGAAATTTGTTTCTGGCAATAATTTGACAACTGCTCATCGGATTCTTCTCAAATTTGGTATTCATGTGTCATAAGATGTCACTTGGGATTGTGTTTCGCACACTTGTGCATACAAATCTAAATTTGGTTTCCGGGCAATAACCCCGGCTCTTCAGATTCTTCCCAAAGTTTGTATGCTGATACACCTTGTCAAATTTGGTTTTCCTAATATGCCTTGAGATGTCACTTGGGGTCGCTTCTCGGTTACATACATGTAATTTCCATGCTTCATTGCATGGAAGCTAATTTACAGAAGCAAAAAATGTTCAGTCAACCGTTCTAAGTTGATTTTAAAACTTGGGAAGGCAGAATTAAGACCCTCTACATCCAACGCCTATGAAGTATAGCAGTTGCCTCCCTCATGTATATCCCCTCGAGACCAACAATGCTAAAAAATATTGCTGCCATTTCGGCGGGGGACTTGGCATCCTCTGGCTGCTTGTTAATTTAGTCGAAGGAAATTTCACTGCGACATTGCAATTTTGTCTTCATGCTTTTAACATGGGGCAAATGACGGATTCGCTAGGCTTACGTACCGGTCCGTTTAAGGGATACTGCCAGCGTTAAACCCAAGATTTTAACCTGAACACGTGCAACCAACAACTGTATGCCATCACTCCAATTCAAGAACGATTCACTGGTGTCTCCAGATTAGTACAATTGGCTCCCAACGTAGCTACTATAATATTGATTAAATATTATGTTGTTCCATGTAAATTAAGAAAATCAAACATATGACTAATAGGGATGGGATTGAATACTTAACCACAGCAAAACCTTTTATACTAAGAAAATTGGACCGTATGGAATTGTAAATAACTTTTGGGCGGAATTTAGGGCAAAAGCATGAGTTTGCTAACGGTCATGAAGCATGTATTGCTATAAAAAGGGGGGGTGTCGCCTTCTGCTCCTCAACTATCTACTATTTACCCGGATATGCGAAGGAAACTTTTACACCGCGGTGGAAACTTCTACACCGCGGTTAAAACTTTTACACCGCGGTGGAAACTTTTACACCGCGGTTAAAATTTTTACACCGCGGTGGAAACTTTTACACCGCAGTTAAAACTTTTCCACCGCGATTAAAACTTTTACACCGCGGTGGAAACTTTTACAAAAGTAAACTCACTTTTTCCACCGCGGTTAAAACTTTTCCACCGCGGTTAAGACTTTTACACCGCGGTGGAAACTTTTACACCGCGGTGGAAACTTTTTCACCGCAATTAAAACTTTTACACCGCGGTGGAAACTTTTTCACCGCGGTTAAAACTTTTTCACCGCGTTAAAACTTTTACACCGCGGTGGAAACTTTTACACCGCGGTTAAAACTTTTTCACTGCGGTTAAAACTTTTACACCGCGGTTAAAACTTTTTCACTGCGGTTAAAACTTTTACACCGCGGTGGAAACTTTTACACCGCGGTTAAAACTTTTACACCGCGGTTAAAACTTTTACACCGCGGTTAAAACTTTTACACCGCGGTTAAAACTTTCACACCGCGGTTAAAACTTTTACACCGCGGTTAAAACTTTTCCACCGCGGTTAAAACTTTTACACCGCGGTGGAAACTTTTATACCGCGGTGGAAACTTTTTCACCGCGGTTAAAACTTTTACACCGCGGGTAAAACTTTTTCACCGCGGTTAAAACTTTTACACCGCGGTTAAAACGTTGGAAACTTTTACACCGCGGTGGAAACTTTTACACCGCGGTTAAAACTTTTTCACTGCGGTTAAAACTTTTACACCGCGGTGGAAACTTTTACACCGCGGTTAAAACTTTTACACCGCGATGGAAACTTTTACACCGCGGTTAAAACTTTTCCACCGCGGTTAAAACTTTTTCACTGCGGTTAAAACTTTTACACCGCGGTGGAAACTTTTGCACCGCGGTTAAAACTTTTACACCGCGGTTAAAACTTTTACACCGCGGTTAAAACTTTTGCACCGCGGTTAAAACTTTTATACCGCGGTTAAAACTTTTACACCGCGGTTAAAATTTTTACACCGCGGTTAAAACTTTTACACCGCGGTTAAAACTTTTTCACCGCGGTTAAAACTTTTACACCGCGGTGGGAACTTTTACACCGCGGTTAAAACTTTTACACCGCTATGGAAACTTTTACACCGCGGTGGAAACTTTTACACCGCGGTTCAAACTTTTTCACCGCGGTTAAAACTTTTTCACCGCGGTTAAAACTTTTACACCGCGGTGGAAACTTTTTCACCGCGGTGATAAGTATTTCCCACCGCGGTGGAAAGTATTTCACAATTTTTTTCATTTCGCGATGTTTTCGAAAGAAAACACAGAAAATACGAACAAGAACTCTGAAAAGTCGAAGAAAAACACGAAAAAGTCGAAAGAAAACACAGAGGGATATTCATGTTTTTACCTTTTATGTGTTTTTCTTCGACTTTTTCGCGTTTTCCTTCGACTTTTCCGTGTTTTAACTGTGTAAAAGTTTTAACCGCGGTGAAAAAGTTTCCAACGCGGTTTAAAAGTTTTAACCGCGGTGAAATTTTTTAACCGCGGTGAAAAAGTTCTAACCGCGGTGTAAAAGTTTTAACCGCGGTGAAAAAGTTTCCACCGCGTTGTAAAAGTTTCAACCGCAGTGAAAAAGTTTTAACCGCGATGAAAAAGTTTTAACCGCGGTGTAAAAGTTTTAACCGCGGTGTAAAAGTTTCCACCGCGGTGTAAAAGTTTTAACCGCGGTGAAAAAGTTTCCACCGCGGTGTAAAAGTTTCCACCGCGGTGGAAACTTTTTCACTGTAAAAGTTTCCACCGCGGTGTAAAAGTTTTAACCGCGGTGAAAATTTTTTAGCCGCGGTGAAAAAGTTCTAACCGCGGTGTAAAAGTTTTAACCGCGGTGAAAATGTTTCCACCGCGGTGTAAAAGTTTCCACCGCGGTGTAAAAGTTTCCACCGCGGTGTAAAAGTTTCCACCGCGGTGTAAAAGTTTTAACCGCGGTGAAAAAGTTTTAACCGCGGTGTAAAAGTTTTAACCGCGGTGTAAACGTTTCAACCGTGGTGTAAAAGTTTTAACCGCGGTGAAAAAGTTTCCACCGCGGTGTAAAAGTTTTAACCGCGGTGAAAAAGTTTCCACCGCGGTGTAAAAGTTTTAACCGCGGTGAAAAAGTTTCCACCGCGGTGTAAAAGTTTTAACCGCAGTGAAAAAGTTTTAACCGCGGTGTAAAAGTTTCCACCGCGGTGTGAAAGTTTTAACCGCGGTATAAAAGTTTTCACCGCAGTGTAAAAGTTTTAACCGCGGTGAGAAAGTTTCCACCGCGGTGTAAAAGTTTTAACAGCGGTGAAAAAGGTTCCACCGCGGTGTAAAAGTTTTAACAGCGGTGAAAAAGTTTCCACCGCGGTGTAAAAGTTTTAACCGCGGTGTAAAAGTTTTAACCGCGGTGAAAAAGTTTCCACCGCGGTGTAAAAGTTTCCACCGCCGTGTAAAAGTTTTAACCGCGGTGAAAAAGTTTTAACCGCGATGAAAAAGTTTCCTCCGCGGTGTAAAAGTTTTAACCGCGGTGAAAAAGTTTCCACCGCGGTGTAAAAGTTTTAACCGCGGTGAAAAAGTTTCAACCGCGGTGTAAAAGTTTTAACCGCTGTGTAAAAGTTTCCACCGCGGTGTAAAAGTTTCAACCGCGGTGAAAAAGTTTCCACCGCGGTGTAAAAGTTTTAAGCGCGGTGAAAAAGTTTCCACCGCGGTGTAAAAGTTTCCACCGCGGTGTAAAAGTTTCAACGGCGGTGAAAAAGTTTCCACCGCGGTGTAAAAGTTTTAACCGCGGTGAAAAAGTTTCCACCGCGGTGTAAAAGTTTCCACCGCGGTGTAAAAGTTTCAACGGCGGTGAAATTTTTTCCACCACGGTGTAAAAGTTTCAACCGCGGTGAAAAAGTTTCCACCACGGTGTAAAAGTTTCCACCGCGGTGTAAAAGTTTCCACCGCTGTGTAAAAGTTTCCTCCGCATATCCGGGTAAATAGTAGATACTTGAGGCGCAGAAGGCGACCCCCCCGCCCCTTTTTATAGCAATACATGCTTCTTGACCGTTAGCAAACTCATGCTATTGCCCTAAATTCCGCCCAAAAGTCATTTACAATCCCATACGGTCCCATTTTCTTAGTATAAAAGGTTTTGCTGTGGTTAGGTATTCAATCCCATCCCTATTAGTCACTAATCAACGTCACAAAACATTGTTGCAGAAACTTATAAAACAGGGCTATTCCACCAAGCGCCTCCACTCAAAGTTTCTGAAATTTGTTTTGGTTTTGAAACACATGTTCAAGGTAGAGTTTAGACATGTTTTGTTTGTATCTATGGATAGAGAAATAGAGCGTCTATTGAATGACAGTAAAAAACTCTCTAACCCTTGCGCAGTTTTCAACGTACACACAAAAAAACAATAATTGGCAATGTTACTTAAGACATCCAGGCCTTAAGCAACAATGCCAAAAATAGTTCTATAGAGGTTAAATGCTCGGAAATCAAAGGTTTAGGCAATATTTTAGCTTAGGTCGATAGCCTCCAGTTAGTTATTTTGGTTGCCACCAAAAAACCCTCTAAACCTGATCTTTTCGGGGACTTTGACCGAATATGCCAATTTGTGTTACTTGTGTAATAATTCAGGTAAAACAGAATGGTTTTTTCGTTTATACATCTTTTGTACTTTATTTGATATATAGCACACCTGGATAGATATTTGGAGAGCAGAACGCGGCCCCTTTTTGCACATGCAGGTAAGGGAGCATAATGATTAATTTAGAAAGGAATTGGCACAGCAGTCCAACATAAGTGATCCTTAAGTAACAGTTTTGGCCGGGGCTTGATTTCTTGATTGCTTGGTTTGGCAGCGCCATCTTTTTCATTATATTGGTAACGTTGCTTAAGACATCTATTGTTAGGCAACACAAATGGCATTTTGGCTTAAAATCCATGTTCAAAGTGGGATTTAGACACGTTTTTGGTGTCTATGGATAGAGTCAGATTTGACCTTGACCTTGACCTTGGCTCGACAAAAACGTAAATTTTAAGGTCAAGGTCACGGTCAAGGTCAAATTTGACGGCGGCATCGTGGACGATGACATCGACACTACCTTAGGGCAAAGTAAAAATTGACCTTGACCTTGACCTTGACATTGAAAAGTAGTATTACACATTTGATTTAGAGTTTGACCGTTTGAGAAGGTCACAAGATACGGGCGGATGACCTTGACCTTTTGATATGTGATGACCCCGTGACCTGTACGTCGACCTTGACATTGACTTTTGACCCAAGGTCAAAATTTACGAGAGTGCATTTTGATTGTACTATCACACTTTTTACTCCGAGGTTCAAGGTCAAGGTCAAAGGCCAACGCACAGGTCACGGGGTCATCACCTCTCGAAAGGCCAAGGTCGTCCGCCCATATCTTGTGACCTTTTGACAAGGTCAAATTCAAACTCAAATGTTCGATACTCGGTTTCAAGGTCAAGGTCAATTCTGACCTTGGATTCGTGATAAGCGACCCCGATAATACTTTAGACTGACCTTGGTGTTCACGGTTTCGCGAAAACAATTTGCACATTTGCAAAAGTCGTTTTCACTTAACGGTGTACCTACAATTTTCGAGTGTAGCTGCGTCAATTTATCGTTGCCATGGCCCTGGTGACCCATTTTCGGCAGCCAAGACCTAGGACTAACGAATGCAAGCCAAAAGACTGGAGGTTTCTAGGTTTTGTAGATCTTACGCACGAAATACAGACGCTGTACGCTTTTCGTTACTTCAAAACATAGTCGAAAATCGAACTTTTAGATAACGATAAATACTAGCCAAAAATACTATGAAAAAATACAAACACTTTCAAATGAACCGTTTCTCGAAATTCTTTATAGTTTTTTTCATGATTTTTTTGAAATTATTAAAATCGGCCAAAACTCGACTTTCAAAGGGCCATAACTCTAAAACCAATAAGAATTTTGCAAAACGGTTTTGCAACCAACGTTTGGTGATATTCCTACACAAACTGCAATTCCTCCATAGATAAAAATTTAATTGGGCAAAACCTTTGAAGGAGAATGATTTACACCCAATTTAGAACTAGTGTGCCAAATTTGGGGAGGATTGAAGCAAACTTGGCTTTCCTACAGGAAAATAATGCATATTTATCATCATTTATTTCGAAGAGATTCATATTTTGACGGTGGCTTGCGAGTATTTAAGCGCAAATTATAAACCCATACCTCCATGCATAACTACAATGTCTCAGCTATCCAAAGAAGTGCCATTCATGTATTTGTATGCAATGTATTTTGCAGACTAGCGGTCACAACATGCCAGGGGTCTGCATTAATTTTTTTCTGAATATGGCACTTACATATTGACCGTGGGTTGCGAGTATGGACATACAAAACACAAACCCGTACATCAGTGCACAACTACAATGTCTCAGCTATCCATAGAGGCGCGATTCATGTTTGTTGTATGCAATGGGTGTCGCACACTTGCGGTCACAACATGACAGGGGTCGGCTTTTATAAAATTCAATAAAACTTAATTTAACCCAGGGTTCAATGGGTAGACCCTAATTCCTCGCTACCAATCGACAATTTGACGCCGGATTCTTAATTAGCGACCTTGAAAACCTATATATAATGAATTTGAGGTCAATCGAACAGAATTCAGTTCTGGTCGGATTTTTTATCGAAAATATCGGCCGATTGATCTTAAATTTTGGTACCCAATAGAGAAAAAATCGCAGATCACGAATATGCGTTCGGATTTGAAATTGATCTTGACCTTGATCGTGAAAATTTAATGTCAAAAAAATGGAATAAAAGTAAGTATTTTTTTAGCATACTAAATGAGGTCAGACGTCACTGACTTTTTGATATGTGATGAACCCGTGACCTGTGCGTTGACCTATGACCTCTGCTTTGACCTTTGGCCTTAGGTTAAGAAATGCGATAGTACCATAAAAATGCATTATCGCAAATTTTAACCTAGGGATGAAGGTCAAGGTCGAGGTCACAGAGCAACGTACAGGTCACGGGGCCATCACATATCAAAAGGTCAAGTTCGTTGGCCTATATCTTGTGACCTTACGACAAGGTGAAAGTCATAACCAAATGTTCGAGACTCGGTTTCAAGGTCAAGGTCGAGGTCAAGATCAATTCTGACCAGAAATTCGTGATCGGTGACCTCGATAATACTTTAGAACGAAGTTTGTATCAAATCCTCTAAACTTTAGTTTCGACCCAAAATTTCCGCTAAGCGGTTGGGTCAGGCGTTTCTTGAGGTCATAATAAAATCTTCACTGATTGACTTGAGAATCTGCATATAAGTTGTCTGTGGGTCACGGATCACGAATCCGATATCAAAATTGATCTTGAGAACAACCTTGACCTCTTAATCGGGTACCAAACATTTGGTTACGGCTTATTTCACCCTGTCGGATTCGCTTTAGAATTTTGCAGCAACCAAAGGCTGTACTAGGCCGAAACTTTGGCACTTTGAGTTTTTGAGGACCGGAAATCTGAAACAGGTCGAAAATTTGACCGAAAATGCGATATAGATGCCGATCGACACACCTGTGCCACTTCTAAAAAAATCAACAAAAATTTAAATTTTTTACAAAGTTTAAATCTGAGGGCAGTGTCATATTCAGATGGTACAGTAGCATAAAGTGTGAAATTTTGAGCTCAAAAGACCTCTAAACGACCTCAGGAGAGCAAAAAGAAAAAATCTCAAAATCGTCGAAAAAATGAGATCTGGGGTTTCTCCCGTATCTTCGTTATACCTCCCTCCTCCGGGGTTTTTGGCTCAAACATAGCGACCCTGGATCCATATCTAGCGATTTGAGTGCAAAAAATCGGCTTTAAAATATTTGAAAATAAATTTTATCCGAATTTCATATGTTAGTGTTTTTCAGTTCACTGCGTTTTTCTGAGAAGTCGAAATTTTGACCTACGGTGGATTTGGCTAAAAATTTGGTCCTAAGTACTTTCGAGGTCGCTGATCACGATGACGATGTCAGATTTTCTAAGGACCTTGACCTTGACCTCGACATTTAATCGAGAATGTCCTGCGCCCACATTTTACGGCCTTAATTTTATCTAAATTTGTTACTTTGTTCGTTTGTGTATGCAATAGGATTCGCATACTCACGGTCACAACATGCCAGGGGTTGGCGTTAATTTTATTTAAATATGTCACTTACGTATTCACCGTGGCTTGCGAGTATGGACACGTAAAACATAAACCCGTACCACAGTGCACAACTACGATGTCTCAGCTATCTATACAGGTGCAACGCATGTTTGTGTATGCAACAGGAGTCGCATACTCGCGGTCACAACATGCCAGGGGTCGGCGTTTATAAAATTCAATAAAACTTAATTTAACCCAGGGTTCAATGGGTAGACCCCAATTCCTCGCTACCAATCGACAATTTGACACCGGATTCTTAATTAGCGACCTTGAAAACCTATATATAATGAATTTGAGGTCAATCGGACAGAATTCAGTTCCGGTCGGATTTTTTCATCGGAAATATCGGCCATTTTTTTGTGTCTCGGGTTGATCTCAAATTTTGATACCTAATAGAGAAAAAATCGTTGACCACGAATATGTGTTCGGATTTGAAATTGACCTTGACCTTGAAAATTTAATGTCAATAAATGGAATAAAATTAAGTATTTTTTTAGCATACTAAATTAGGGCAGACGTTACTGGCTTTTTGATATGTGATGACCCCATGAACTGTACGTTAGCATATGACCTTTGTCTTGACCTTTGACCTTAGGTTAAGAAATGCGATAGTACCATCAAAATGGACTATCGCAAATTTTGACCCATGAATGAAGGTCAAGGTATAGGGCAAATTTCAACGCACATGTCAAGGGGCCATCATATATCAACAGGTCAAGATCGTTGGCCTATATCTTGTGACCTTACAACAAGGTGAAAGTCATACTTAAATGTTGGAGAGTCGGTTTCAAGGTCAAGATCAAGGTCAATTATGTCAAGAAATTCGTGATCAGTGACCTCGATAATACTTTAGAACGAAGTTTGGATTAAATCCTGGAAACTAGTTTCGACCCCAAATATTCGCTAAGGGTTCAGGCGTTTCTTGATGTCATAATTAAATCTTCACTGATTGACTTGAAAATCGGTATATAAGTTGCTTGGGGGTCACGGATCACGAATCCGAAATCAAAATTGACATCGAGAACGACCTTAACCTCTTTATCGGGTACCAAAAAATTGGCTAAGATTTCTTTCAACCTGTCGGATTCGCTTTAGAATTTCGCAGCAACCAAAGGCTGTACTAGACCGAAACGTTGGCACTTTCTGTTTTTGAGGACAGGGAATCTGAAACAGATCGAAAATTTGACCGAAAGTGCGATATAGATGCCGACCGACACAATGTGCCACTTCCAAATAAAAATCAACAAAAATTTAATTTTTCTACAAATTTCAATCCGAGGTCAGTGTCAGCTTCAAACGGTGTAGTAGCATAATGTGAGAAATTTTGAGCTCAAAAAACCTATAAACGACCTCAGGAGAGCAAATTCTCAAAAATGAAAAGATGAGGTCTGGGGTTTCCCCCGTAACTTCGTTATACCTCCCTTTTCCAGTTTTTTTTTTTGCTCAAACATAGCGACCCTGGGTCTATATCTAGCCGTTTGAGTGTAAAAAACGGCTTTAAGATATTTGACAATAAATTTTGTTCGAATTTTATATTTGCCACTGCATTGCTGAAAACACCGCATGTAGAAAAAAGGGGCGGTCTTCTGCTGGCTAACATTGTTGAACATAAAAAAAAGTCAAAACGACTTTTGCAAGTGCACAAATTGTTTTCGCGAAACTGTGAACACCGAGGTCATTCTAAAGTATTATCGGGGTCGCTTATCACGAATCCAAGTTCAGAATTGACCTTAACCTTGCCCTTGACCTTGAAATCGAGTCTCGAACATTTGGGTATGACTTTGACCTTCTCAAAAGGTGAGCTTGACCTTGACCTTTGATCGCGAACTAAAAAGAGCGATACTACAATCTAAATGCACTATCGCAAATTTTGACCTTGGGTCAAAGGTCAAGGTCATGTGTCGACGCACAGGTCACGGGGTCATCACGTATCAAAAGGTCAAGGTCATCCGCCCGTATCTTGTGTCCTCCTCAACAGGTCAAACTCATAATCAAATGTGTAATACTCCATTTCAATGTCAAGGTCAAGGTCAATTTTGACCTTGCCCTAAGGTAGTATCGAGGACATCTTTCACGATGCCGCGGTCAAATTTGACCTTGATCGCGCCCTTGACCTTAAGATTTACGTTTTTATCGAGGCAAGGTCAAGGTCAAGGTCAAATCTAACTCATGCCCAAAATCAGTGGAGACGCGGCTTTCGGCTCATACTAAAATATTTCCTAAACCTTTGATTTCCGAGCATTAAACCTCTATAGACCGATTTTTGGCATTGTTGCTTAAGGCATGGACGTCTTGAGTAACTTTGCCAATTATTGATTTTTCGAGTGTACGTCGAAAACTACGCAAGGGTTAGAGAGTTTTTTACTGTCATCAGATAGACGTTCTATTCCTCTATCCATAGACACCAAAAACGTGTCTAAACCACACTTTGAACATGGATTTTAAACCAAAATGCCAATTTATGTTGCCTAACAATAGATGTCTTAACCCTATCTGGCCTGGGCTTTTTGGGATCTGTTGTGGCCTGGGGGGGCCGAAATGGCCCCCTAATTATTTTTCTTACCCCTTGAGCTAGGGAGCTGAAACTTACCACACTATACCCTTGGGTAAAGCTCTACAAGAAAATGTAAAAACATCCAAGATGGCCGCATTGATGACGTCACAGTGACGTCATTTTCAAAAACGTCATTTTTTGGTCGATTTTCCGAATTTTTTATCCATGCAATTTCTCCACAAAAACTGCATGATAAATTAGTAAATATTAATGTGATGTGAAATAAAATAGTTTTTGCCCGCTTTTCATCGCGGAAAAGCAGAAATTTTGAAGAAATATGACAAAAACGTCACTTTTCTGGGACCCACGTGGCCGCCATCTTGAATTGTCCCATGATCCTCTGCTCGGGGGGTTATGCAAATAGATTCAAAATGACCCCAGTAAGATGAACTATAAAGTCATGGAGTTTCAGCTCTTAATTTTTTGTCCTTCCAGAGATAGCGCAGAAAGTTTGGTAAGGAGGGCCATTTCGCCCCCCTCCCCAGGCCAGGTAGGGTTAAGCAACGTTACCAATATTAGGTTAGGGTTAGGAATGAAAAGGATGGCGCTGCCAAATCAAGTGCCATCTGTTCATTGTTCGCTCCAAAGAGGAATAACCCTCAGAAATTGTTCTAACCCTTAGAAATCAAGCCCCGGCCAAAACTGTTACTTAAGGATCACTTATCTTGGACTGCTGAGCCAATTTCTTTCTAAATTAATCATTATGCTCTCTTACCTGCATGTGGAAAAAGGGGCCGCCTTCTGCTCCTCAAATATCTATCCAGGTGTGCTATATACCAAATAAAAGTACAAAAGATGCGCTTTCGTTTGATGTATAGCACACCTAGGTACAGATTAAGGGTTGCCACTAATTAATCGAGACAAGGTCAAGGTCAAGGTCAAAGTCAAATCTGACTCATGCCCAAAATCAGTGGAGACGCGGCTTTCGGCTCACACTGAAATATTTCCTAAACCTTTGATTTCCGAGCATTAAACCTCTATAGACCGATTTTTGGCATTGCTGCTTAAGGCATGGACGTCTTAAGTAACATTGCCAATTATTGGTTTTTCGAGTGTACGTCGAAAACTACGCAAGGGTTAGAGAGTTTTGTACTGTCATCAAATAGACGCTCTATTTCTCTATCTATAGACACCAAAAACGTGTCTAAATCCCACTTTGAACATGGATTTTAAGCCAAAATGCCATTTGTGTTGCCTAACAATAGATGTCTTAAGCAACGTTACCAATATTAGGTTAGGGTTAGGAATGAAAAAGATGGCGCTGCCAAATCAAGCAATCAAGAAATCAAACCCCGGCCAAAACTGTTACTTAAGGATCACTTATGTTGGACTGCTGTACCAATTTCTTTCTAAATTAATCATTATGCTCTCTTACCTGCATGTGGAAAAAGGGGCCGCCTTCTTCTCTTCAAATATCTATCCAGGTGTGCTATATATCAAATAAAGTACAAAAGATGCGCTTTCGTTTGATGTATAGCAGACCTAGGTACAGATTAACCCTTATTAATGTACCAGTTGGTAACGAAAAACCATTCTGTTTTACCTGAATTATTACACAAGTAACACAAATTGGCATATTCGGTCAAAGTCCCCGAAAAGATACGGTTTAGAGGTTTTTTTGGTGGCAACCAAAATAACTAACTGGAGGCTATCGACCTACGCTAAAATATTGCCTAAACCTTTGATTTCCGAGCATTTAACCTCTATATAACTATTTGTGGCATTGTTGCTTAAGGCCTGGATGTCTTAAGTAACATTGCCAATTATTGTTTTTTTGTGTGTACATTGAAAACTGCGCAAGGGTTAGAGAGTTTTTTACTGTCATCCAATAGACGCTCTATTTCTCTATCCATAGATACAAAAAAACATGTCTAAACTCTACCTTGAACATGTGTTTCAAAACCAAAACAACAATTCATGCTTGCTAGCAATTTGTTGCAAGTGACCGTTGGCATTATGAGAGCGAAAAAATTGGGGTTTACGGCCTTTTTTGTGACGAACACTCAGAACTAATTTGCGACTATCGATCTGCGTTGAAATATCCCTAAACCTTTGAATTCCCGAGTATTTAACCTCTATAGACCGATTTTTGGCATTGTTGCTTAAGGCCTGGACGTCTTAAGTAACATTGCCAATTATTGGTTTTTCGAGTGTACGTTGAAAACTACGCAAGGGTTAGATAGGTTTTTACTGTCATCAATACGGTGGCCCGTAGGGGATAATATTGGTATTGGGAAATCATAAAAATCAGTTCCTATCGTTGCGTAACTGGATTTTGCTGTTGAACATACCGTTTTGAGCTCAGTTTTTAACCTCATTTTTAACCCCAGGTTTTCATTTAGGAGGGTTTTCAACTTTGTATTCTACCTCTATGCCCTAATCCTAACCCTAACGCCTAACCCTAACCCTAACGCCTAACCCTAATTCTAACCCTAACGCCTAACCCTAACCCTAACGCCTAACCCTAACCCTAACCCAACCCTAACCCTAATACCGACCCAAAATAACGTGCAAAATCCCTATAGTTTATAGGGCGGTATCAGGTTTAGGTTTTGGCGAAGGTTAAGTTAATTTAGGGTTAAGTTAGCTTTATGTTGCGGTTATATTGGGGTGAGAGAAATAGGTATTTGCCAGGGTTAGGATTTGAATCAATTTAACCTTTAGCCCTATTCTCGATTACTTACTACATGTAGCGTTGGTCAAAACTAAAAGAAACTAAGAGCTTTTCAATTTAGTCGAAGGAAATTTCACTGCGACATTGCAATTTTGTCTTCATACTTTTAACATGGGGCAAATGACGGATTCGCTAGGCTTACGTACCGGCCCGTTTAAGGGATACTGCCAGCGTTAAACCCAAGATTTTAACCTAAACACGTGCAACCAACTGTATGCCATCATTCCAATTCAAAAACGATTCACTGGTGCCTCCAGATTAGTACAATTGGCTCCCAACGTAGCTACAATAATATTGATTAAATATTATGTTGTTCCATGTAAATTAAGTGATGGGATTGAATACTTAACCACAGCAAAACCTTTTATACTAAGAAAATGGGACAGTATGGAATTGTAAATGACTTTTGGGCGGAATTTAGGGCAAAAGCATGAGTTTGCTAACCGTCATGAAGCATGTATTGTTATAAAAAGGCGAGGGGGGGGAAGGGTCGCCTTCTGCTCCTCAACTATCTACTATTTACCCGGATATGCGGTGGAAACTTTTACACCGCGGTGGAAACTTTTACACCGCGGTGGAAACTTTCTCACCGCGGCGGAAACTTTTTCACCGCGGTGGAAACTTTTACACCGCGGTGGAAACTTTTACACCGCGGTGGAAACTTTTCCACCGCGGTTAAAACTTTTACACCGCGGTGGAAACTTTTACACCGCGGTTAAAACTTTTCCACCGCGGTAAAAACTTTTACACCGCGGTGGAAACTTTTCCACCGCGGTTAAAACTTTTACACCGCGGTGAAAACTTTTACACCGCGGTGGAAACTTTTTCACCGCGGTGGAAACTTTTACACCGCGGTGGAAACTTTTACACCGCGGTGGAAACTTTTACACCGCGGTGGAAACTTTTTCACCGCGGTTAAAACTTTTACACCGCGGTTAAAACTTTTTCACCGCGGTGGAAACTTTTACACCGCGGTGGAAACTTTTACACCGCGGTGGAAACTTTTTCACCGCGGTTAAAACTTTTACACCGCGGTGGAAACTTTTACACCGCGGTTCTTGGAAACTTTTCATCACCGCGGTTAAAACTTACACCGCGGTGGAAACTTTTACACCGCGGTGAAACTTTTACACCGCGGTGGAAACTTTTACACCGCGGTTAAAACTTTTTCACCGCGGTGGAAACTTTTACACCGCGGTGGAAACTTTTACACCGCGGTGGAAACTTTTACACCGCGGTGGAAACTTTTACACCGCGGTGGAAACTTTTACACCGCGGTGGAAACTTTTCCACCGCGGTTAAAACTTTTACACCGCGGTGGAAACTTTTACACCGCGGTGGAATCTTTTTCACCGCGGTTAAAACTTTTACACCCCGGTGGAAACTTTTACACCGCGGTGAAAACTTTTTCACCGCGGTGGAAACTTTTACACCGCGGTTAAAACTTTTACACCGCGGGTTAAAACTTTTACACCGCGGTGGAAACTTTTACACCGCGGTGGAAACTTTTTCACCGCGGTGGAAACTTTTACACCGCGGTTAAAACTTTTACACCGCGGAGAAAACTTTTTCACCGCGGTGAAAACTTTTACACCGCGGTTAAAACACCGCGGTGGAAACTTTTACACCGCGGTTAAAACTTTTACACCGCGGTTAAAACTTTTACACCGCGGTGGAAACTTTTACACCGCGGTTAAAACTTTTGGGGGTTAAAACTTTTACACTGCGGTTAAAACTTTGTACACCGCGGTTAAAACTTTTACACCGCGGTTAAAACTTTTACACCGCGGTGGAAACTTTTACACCGCGGTTAAAACTTTTCACCGCGGTGGAAACTTTTCACCGCGGTTAAAACTTTTACACCGCGGTGGAAACTTTTACACCGCGGTGGAAACTTTTACACCGCGGTGGAAACTTTTACACCGCGGTTAAAACTTTTACACCGCGGTTAAAACTTTTACACCGCGGTGGAAACTTTTACACCGCGGTTAAAACTTTTACACCGCGGTGGAAACTTTTTCACCGCGGTTAAAACTTTTACACCGCGGTTGAAACTTTTACACCGCGGTGGAAACTTTTACACCGCGGTTAAAACTTTTACACCGCGGTTAAAACTTTTACACCGCGGTTAAAACTTTTACACCGCGGTGGAAACTTTTACACCGCGGTGGAAACTTTTTCACCGCGGTTAAAACTTTTACACCGCGGTGGAAACTTTTACACCGCGGTGAAAACTTTTTCACCGCGGTGGAAACTTTTACACCGCGGTTAAAACTTTTGCACCGCGGTTAAAACTTTTACACCGCGGTGGAAACTTTTTCACCGCGGTTAAAACTTTTACACCCCGGTGGAAACTTTTACACCGCGGTGAAAACTTTTTCACCGCGGTGGAAACTTTTACACCGCGGTTAAAACTTTTACACCGCGGTGGAAACTTTTTCACCGCGGTTAAAACTTTTACACCACGGTGGAAATTTTACACCGCGGTGGAAATTTTACACCGCGGTGGAAACTTTTACACCGCGGTGGAAACTTTTACACCGCGGTGAGATCTTCTCCCTCAATTTCTCCGCCGGAAGAGGATTGCGAAATTTCGCGAAATGTTGAGAGAAAACACAGGAAAGTCAGAAAACACGAATGTATTTCCCACCGCGGTGGAAATTATTCCCACCGCGGTGAAAAGTACTTCTCACCGCGGTGAAAAGTGTTTCCCACCGCGGTGGAAAGTAATTCCCACCGCGGTGGAAAGTATTTCTCACCGCGGTGGAAAGTATTTCCCACCGCGGTGGAAAGTATTTCTCACCGCGGTGGAAAGTATTTCTCACCGCAGTAGAAAGTATTTCCCACCGCGGTGGAAAGTATTTTTCACCGCGGTGATAAGTATTTCCCACCGCGGTGAAAAGTATTTTCCACCGCGGTGGAAAGTATTTCACCGCGGTGGAAAGTATTTCACATTTTTTTCATTTTGCGATGTTTTCGAAAGAAAACACAGAAAATTCGAACAAGAACTCTGAAAAGTCGAAGAAAAACACGAAAAAGTCGAAAGAAAACACTGAAAAGTCGAAGGAAAACACGAAAAAGTCGAAGAAAAACACATAAAAGGTAAAAAACATGAATGTCCCCTACGGGCCACCGTACTGATCTTGCAAAGTTAAATGTTATTCAGTTGAAAGTTGATGATTTATAACAAATATATTGTTTCAAGCTTAAAGTGATCTATAATCAAGATAATACACATACATGTATCACCAGGGGTAAGATGTAAACATGTGAAAGATCTCCAGATTTCTTCAAGGGAGTTTTCCTTTCTCTGCAAATGGACAATGTGTGTTTGTGTTTATAAACACACTACCTGGTAATTCTGGTACAGTGCCTTTTGACTCATTAGTACAAATTGTATGGTGATTGTTTGAGTAATAGATGAGCCGAAGGTATATTAGATAGGCCTACAGTCAATTGATTCCATTTCGTATGTCAAGTAAAGGAAACATTCATTACTTTTTAAGACAGTAATTCTGAGCAATATATTGTGACACATTTAGAAAAAATCCATTACACTGTTATAATTTTGTTGTGCCCTCACAATTTTTTTTTACATTATATATGTTGAATAATCCCTGTCATTGGATGGGTGTTCATCTGTTACAGTATGTGGTATACATATTACTGGTAATTTGGGTAAAATTTCTAAATTCATCAAGAAATTGAAGCTTTGGACCGAGATGGCTTGTGCACCAAACCCGAACATTTTTAAAGATTTATAGAAATATTTTGCAAATGCACTTCGAATTTCAGGGATTATTTTTTCTTCCGTCGATTGCGGCTGTTGACACTGATTAGGTTACATACATACATTAGTGTATTAGGTTGATAATTTACTGGTAGTACAACAGCGCGTCTAGTATAATTTGCGGACGGGAGGCAAACAATCTTAACAAATTAATATCCTATCAATGCTCCCCAATCGTACATGTCGCTATATAGGATCTTACGTATTTCAATTGAATTTGGTGTTCTGAGCGCCCATACCATGGATATTTAATAGCATTATGACATCATGGTCGCATCTGGACTCATCCATTTGCAGTCGGGGAGGGGAGATAGGTTCACTATGTCCATTTACCCCAATGCGTACACCAAAGATCAGTCCATATATTTACCCCGTATTATGGCGCCACAATGTCGGGACCGCGGCAACATGAAAGCCGAGCCGGCTAATTCGGCTGGGCCAACCAAAAATTCTTTGTCATCAATGTTCCCTTCAAAGCACTATGAAGCGTTCTCGGGATTGGTTAACACGCGAGTTAATGCAAGCCTGTTAGATCCTACAAGCGACAGTATCCAAATGGGGAGCAGATAGGATTTAATTTTAATTAGATTGGGAGGCAAAGGCATGCGCCATGGTTGGAGCAGTGTCGGAAACTGGGGTATCAGTAATCATGGTAATGACGGTATATCATGTTTTCTTCGCCCATACAAGACACATGATACCGGCACACCAGTTTTTAAGCCAATGACCTCACTCTCGCCCCCACACAAACAGAACTACGTCTTGTCTGCTTTTTGAGCGATAATTCATCACCTTTTATTCACCATCCTGCATTTTCGCGCACCTTGCACTTCCAGACACCATTTATACCGTATTTCACAAAAGAGTTACAATTAAGGCCCCCTACAACGTTGAACATATTTTACTCAGCTAAGTTCGTCAAAATCTGTTTTGTGGAACGCACTTAAGTCAGAAACCAAAGTGAACTTAGCCAAGCAAAAATATCGCACTTAAGTGAAAAAGTTAAGTCGACTTCTGAGAAATCGGCCCCTGGGGCCGAATCAAATAGCCTGACAGATGGGACATCTTCGCTATTCATAATAAAACTGACTTGATCACACAATAGATGCAGCCTTCTCTGCATATTGTGTCATCCACCAGAAAATTACTAAAGTTCAGCATTTGTATATGAAAAAATGTCATTCATAATTCATTATGGCCTCCCTACCAAACTTACTGCGGTATCTCCGGAACGACAAAAAATAGAGAGCTGAAACTCCGTGACTTTATCGTTTATCATATTGGGGTCATTTTAAGCCTATTTGTATAACCCCACGAGGAGAGGATCATGGGTAAATTGGAGATGGCATTCATGTGGGGTCCCAGGAAATTGATGTTTTTGTCATATTTCTTCAAATTTTTTGCTTTTCTGCGATGAAAAATGGGCAAAAACTATTTTATTTCACATCACATTAATATTTACTAATTTATCATGCTGTTTTTGCGGAGAAATTGCATAAATAAAAAATTCGGAAAATCTAACCGAAAAATGGACCAAAAATGCCGTTTTTGAAAATGACGTCACTGTGACGTCATCATGGCGGCCATCTTGTATTTTTCTTACATTTTTTGGTAGAGCTTGATCCAAGAGTATAGAGTGGCAAGTTTCAGCGCCCTAGCTCATGGGGTAAGAACAATAATTAGGGGGGGGGGGGGGGCATTTCGGCCGCCACCCAGGCCACAACAGGTCCCAAAAAGCCCAGGCCAGACAGGGTTAAAGAATATCCGCGTTCATAATCAAAAAACCCATTCCATATTCCATATAATAGTATCAGCACCAAATTCAAAAGACAATCATAGTATACATAAACATAGGCTAGTTTCCTCCAAGAGATAAACAGTCAAAAGTTTCCAATGATGCCAGCAAGACATCATGATGTTCCAAAAATATCAAATCCGTATCGCTGATCAGTATTCTTAATCCATATCTATATCTGATACATTTGTCTCAGCGCATCGTATATATCGTTATCTTAACTGACCAATGAGAAAAGGTTTTACAAAAATCTAAGAAATAACGTGTATTGCAATGTGAAATTAAGTTTCAGTCAAAACTGTACACATAATATGCAATAATAGAAAACACATATAACACGGTGATCATTCAAGTTATGTTCCTATATTTTTGCCACATGCACTTGTGATTGATTTTAAGTACAGAAAAAAGCTCTTCACTACGAAAGATTGGGAGGGACGTTTTCGACTTCCAAGTTTCGACTTCAAGCTTCCGACTTTACTTTAATGGAATCACTTAGCAGCATATGCCATTAGGACCAATGTCGAAAACGAAAAAGGACTCGCATCCCGGCATCCTGGAGCATATTTCTAATATCTTGACTTGTTCCCTGAGTTTTACGGCCTAATTCAGACTTAATCTAAATAGTTCAGAAATATGAAACATACTTCCTCTTTGTTTGAAGTCAAGTGATGGGTAAAATCCATGATCGTCCTGTATATGGTTTCGATCATACTACAATTGGGAAATGTGGAGTCATTTTAAACCTTTTGCGAGGTCCCAGTTAAATATTTGTCCAAACAGCTAATTTGAAAAAAAATATACTTTTGTTTGGCGAATTTAAGTATAAATGTACATATGTTCGCTCTGTTAACATGTTTGTTAAGATTACAAATGGACTATACAATCGCAACAAATTAGATATAGAATGCATCTCACCTCGTCTTGCTGATGAATCCGCTTTCAAGATCTAGCCACCACTGCGTTAAATAATGATATTATGTGGCAGGGATCCCATATCAGTAGGGTAAACAATGATCGCACGTGAACACACATCCAGTGGTTCACTATTAATGTGTTACCTAATAGTTCTGTAGACATGTTATCAATAATGCATTGATTAGCAGTAAAAATTGTGTACACAGGTGTCTAACTCTTCAAGACCGATATATGTAAAGCAATTTAACAGTTCCTCATTTTTATTTTATGCTAATTAATAAAAAATAGTCCAGGCAATATCTGCAGTTTCCCCATCGAATTGTGCCTTTTTTCATAAAAGCGTGACGTTTGGCACAAAGTGAGACGGGGAAGCCACGACGGCCATTTTTCAAAATGGCCGCCAGATTTCCATGTATCAACACTCCTGCGTTACACTTGATTTTTAAAAGCAGAATAGTTGTACAATGCTGCAGTAATATAAGAAAGTAATATTCAATTAATTAAGGAATGAAAATAATAGTATTGATAATGATAATAAGTAAATTAGGCATAGTTAAACGATTTTGACGTTTCCAATAAAGCACACAAAATCACTCGGATTTAGTCATGGCGTTGAGAGAGCAATAAGATATGGAGTAATTTCATGCTAGGTCTGAGTGGGCCGTAAAATCAATTTTCGAGATGGCCACCATGAAGCAAGACTGCCTAAAGAGGCCATGAAAATTAGTATCATAAATGTACGTTTTCCTGTAATGAAAACGTGAAGAATTGAGCGAAATACATTATTGAGCATCAAGATTTTTTTTATTTGAACTTTCCAAATATCTGTTAACTGGAGGTTGCGCTGAATATGCTAAAATCTTGCCCAAGTGGATTTACTGAAAAACCCTGGGAACATACTCAGCGAAACGTTGTGGCCATACATGTACTTGTTTGAGAAGTACATATCCAGAAAATTATTCGTGTTTCATTTATGTTCACTTCTACGTTCATTCAAACCTCATTAAGCATACATTTTTGTGGGTCGTCTTGGCCGCTATTTTGGAAGCACCGATGACGTTTTGAATCAAAGAAATAAGCTGTATAACTCCAACTAAGAAGACAGAGAGTATCAGCTCTTATCTTTCTTGTTTCGGTGAATATCGAGGATGGGATCAGATTGGATTGAAAAATCTTGAATGGTAAGATAAGCACTACCTCGAGCCCATTTCATTTGACACTTTAACAAAGCATGACCTAGTTTTCAATAGCAATTACTACTTATGTCGATTTGAATACAGCAGGCTCTTGTCCATCCAAATCCTATTTTAATTACTATGAAAATAAGAGAATTTCTTTGCCCACGATTGGTTCCAACTTAGTGCTTTCAAGTTTGGGGATGAGTGAATGGTTTATAGGGCCACAAATGAAATCTACCTGTGGCCGTTTAACCCTATCTGACCTGGACTTTTTGGGACCTGTCCAGGCCTGGGGGGGGGGGGCCGAAATGGCCCCCGCTAATTATTTTTCTTATCCCTTGAGCTAGAGGGCTGAAACTTATCACATTATACCCTTGGGTCAAGGGTTAAACAATATCCGCGTTCATAATCAAAAAACCCATTCCATATTCCATATAATAGTATTAGCACCAAATTCAAAAGACAATCATAGTATACATAAACATAGGCTAGTTTCCTCCAAGAGATAAGCGGTCAAAAGTTTCCAATGATGCCAGCAAGACATCATGATGTTCCAAAAATATCAAATCCGTATCGCTGATCAGTATTCTTAATCCATATCTATATCTGATACATTTGTCTCAGCGCATCGTATATATCGTTATCTTAACTGACCAATGAGAAAAGGTTTTACAAAAATCTAAGAAATAACGTGTATTGCAATGTGAAATTAAGTTTCAGTCAAAACTGTACACATAATATGCAATAATAGAAAACACATATAACACGGTGATCATTCAAGTTATGTTCCTATATTTTTGCCACATGCACTTGTGATTGATTTTAAGTACAGAAAAAAGCTCTTCACTACGAAAGATTGAGAGGGACGTTTTCGACTTCCAAGTTTCGACTTCAAGCTTCCGACTTTACTTTAATGGAATCACTTAGCAGCATATGCCATTAGGATCAATGCCGAAAACGAAAAAGGACTCGCATCCCGGCATCCTGGAGCATATTTCTAATATCTTGACTTGTTCCCTGAGTTTTACGGCCTAATTCAGACTTAATCTAAATAGTTCAGAAATATTAAACATACTTCCTCTTTGTTTGAAGTCAAGTGATGGGTAAAATCCATGATCGTCCTGTATATGGTTTCGATCATACTACAATTGGGAAATGTGGAGTCATTTTAAACCTTTTGCGAGGTCCCAGTTAAATATTTGTTCAAACAGCTAATTTGAAAAAAAATATACTTTTGTTTGGCGAATTTAAGTATAAATGTACATATGTTCGCTCTGTTAACATGTTTGTTAAGATTACAAATGGACTATACAATCGCAACAAATTAGATATAGAATGCATCTCACCTCGTCTTGCTGATGAATCCGCTTTCAAGATCTAGCCACCACTGCGTTAAATAATGATATTATGTGGCAGGGATCCCATATCAGTAGGGTAAACAATGATCGCACGTGAACACACATCCAGTGGTCCACTATTAATGTGTTACCTAATGTTATCAATAATGCATTGATTAGCAGTAAAAATTGTGTACACAGGTGTCTAACTCTTCAAAACCGATATATGTAAAGCAATTTAACAGTTCCTCATTTTTATTTTATGCTAATTAATAAAAAATAGTTTCGTGAGTGGGCCGTAAAATCAATTTATAGGGCCACAGATGAAATCTACCTGTGGCCGTTTAACCCTATCTGGCCTGGGCTTTTTGGGACCTGTCCAGGCCTGGGGGGGGGGGGGGCCGAAATGGCCCCCCCTAATTATTTTTCTTACCCCTTCAGCTAGGGGGCTGAAACTTATCACACTATACCCTTGGGTCAAGCTCTACCAGAAAATGTGGAAAAATCCAAGATGGCCGCCTTGATGACGTCACAGTGACGTCATTTTCAAAAACGGCATTTTTTGGTCGATTTTTCGGTCAGATTTTCCGAATATTTTATTTTTGCAATTTCTTCGCAAAAAATGCATGATGAATTAGTAAATATTAATGTGATGTGAAATAAAATAGTTTTTGCCCACTTTTCATCGCGGAAAAGCAGAAATTTTGAAGAAATATGACAAAAATATCACTTTTCTGCTACCCCATGTGTCCGCCATCTTGGATTTACCCATGATCCTCTGCTCGGGGGGTCATGCAAATAGGCTCAAAATGACCCCAATATGACAAACTATAAAGTCACGGAG
This sequence comes from Hanleya hanleyi, assembly GCA_036873755.1. Classification (NCBI taxonomy): domain Eukaryota; kingdom Metazoa; phylum Mollusca; class Polyplacophora; order Lepidopleurida; family Hanleyidae; genus Hanleya; species Hanleya hanleyi. The sequence continues at coordinate 97,144 of JAVTVY010038427.1, read as the reverse complement.
TTTCAGCTCTCCATTTTTTGTCATTCCGGATATAGCGCAGAAAGTTTGGTAGGGGGAACCATAATGGCCCCCCAAGGCCAGATAGGGTTAATATCTTGACTTCACGATTTGTCAGCTACTTACTATGTTTCGCATATTCCAGCTGACGCCCATGCAATTTCTTATCAGAGTCGACGTATATGTTTGAGTGAAATATTTGTAAAAGCATATGAAGTATAAGTTATCCGCTGTAGAAATGTATTATGTTATATCAGATGTCTGTCTTAGCCAAGTGAATTGTGAATTGTTGGTCGGTAAAAGATACTGTGCTTGCGTGACGAATTGAATAACCTCGTAAACTATTACTTCAGAAACTAGTTATGCTGTTACAGCTGAGCATCTCCGCTCAAAGTGTTTTCAGTTTATATTTAGTGATGAATACCATGCATCTATTAACATGCTATTGCAGGCAAGTCACTGGTGTTACGTTTTGTATCAATTATAATAGATCCGAAGCTGTAGGGTCGTTTAATCACCTTGCATGCTTTGCAAATTTTCATCGAGTTTGTCGGCATCATTAACACGTTTTTCCCGCTATATGCTTTGATGAGCCCATCACGAATCACAGTCAAATAACCGGTAGCATTCTACTAGACGCATGATGAAGATGGATTAGTTATGTGAAAATTTAGTGTGGCTCTGCTGTCCTTATTTGGACTGCCTTAATGTCTGCATTATTTTGTTCGGTTAACTATACGGAGATATGTTTCGGAGCATTCGACCATTCAATCTTATGTTACTTGGTGTCTGTTGTGGTCAGGTGATGCGAGTTCACATTAGCATTTGATCATTCCATCGTATGTACTCTTTGTCTCTTGTATCCCAGCTCGGAGATGTGAGTTCACATCAGAAGTGTGGTTTGGGTTTTTCTGTAATACAATTATTTCACTCTGACCGTGCGTTTCTTTCTACCAGATTCTAAGATATATTCACATGATGCGGTCAGGCATATAACCATCTATTCAAGAAGGCACATATGAACTGCTATATGCAGTTTGTAATATTTGTATCGAGAGACCCTCAGCATGAGTTTTGTACCATGTCTGAAGATTAATTTCCTCTACATGATGACTGTACATGGACAGACACACATGCCCAGCTAATCATATCGTAGTTAGTTATATCGCCGCTATATGGCCCAAATAGCGCTGGACGCGACGTTAAATCCTAACTCACTCACTTGTATCAAGAGGGGAGAGTGTTTATTATATATTCACAGTATTATCTAGTAATAGTTTACTGAAGACAATTCAGGCCTTGATGGGTTCCAGAAAGCCCAGACCATGATGGGTAAAGATACTGTTAACAACATTTCTATGATTTACATTGTACATGTAGTAATAATTTGTAACAAAGCTATAATAAAAAAAATATTTTATCCTTTGTTTTTTGTTGTTGTGATGATTTCATGAATACAAACAGACATTGTTGGATGATATATTATGGCAAATACGATAACATTAAAATTGTTCTCAAAATTTAAACATCAATTAAATAATTACTTCAGTCAGCATGTTTGTTACTTAATTTCTATTACTGAGTAACAGCTCTTGCTTAGTTTGCTATGTTCATCCTTCTGTGTGGACACGATTAAATGTGCTTTATCGCTATGTGATAGTTAGTAACCTAAACGATATAACTTGTACTATGTATGTCATTGTTTAGTCATGCCAAATTGTAGAAAAAACTAAAATATGCCCCAATTTGTTTATGTCAATATTTCAACTTTGTAACGCATATGTGCGAATTGGAGCAATATGCAAGAGGTGCAAAAACGTAAGAGGTGGATTTCATAGAACAAACATATATAGAAAGGGGGAAATGTTCACAGGGTGAAATTTCAGCAGGGTGGAAATGCACTTATTGGAAAATGTCCGTCCACCTATTAAAACATCCCTAGCCTGTAATCACTGTATGGCAGCTTGACACTACGTGCTCAGTCCAGACAACCGAATGAGATTGAACCCGACAAGAGAGTGACGTCAATGTACGTCACATCTTTACTGTGGGTAAAAACTGTAGTAAAAACCTATCCCGTAGAATTTGTTTAGGCCTATATTCAATCAGACTTGGAGGTGGGATATTCAGGGTTTGTGTAATTACGCACGTTTTTGGATGTCTAAACCAAAGAGAAACATTCTGAGATTCACAATTTCAGAGCATGGAGACGACGGTATCTTCCAGATATTCTGTCCCAGGGTTTGATACACAGAGTAAGACGCCCAAAGCCTGTAATCGACCACAAATTTGCGTCAGGGAGGTCCCAGTTTTCCTTGAGAGACTAAAGAGCTGAAAAATACTGACGAGTACCGACACGTTTAGTGAATAGAACACCTTCAGACTCAGAGTTGGTGTATTTGGTTTACCCGGGCTCCTGCAATAATTTCTGGGAGCTTGTTGCATCTATTAATTATTTTCGATTTCTGGGGAACATAACTGCATATTATGTCCTCTGAAAGCGACATATCGCCGAGGAAAAGTTCCCGAGATTGTTTTCGTTCCGAGTAAAAAGCAATATGAAGAACTTTCTACTTTTTAATTATAACTCCAGTATATCAGTTATTATTACTCCACAAGCAAATTTGTATTCAATATTTGGATTGTGATTGGTTAAAAGGTCGGGTCGTATAAACCCATACACCCCGAGTGACGTCTTGCAACTCGGGGTATATAGAAAGCAACTCACTAGCGATTGGAAACGTCGCTCTCGCTACGAAAGTTCAGCTGACCATATCTCAATATTTATGGAATAACTCTCGCTCACACGTCAAAATTTAATGGAATAAAGTCATACTGCATTATTTTCACTGAAGTGTCCTACACATAACTCACCAAAAGGTGCCATTTAGTCAAAAAATAAAAGTCGATTTCCGAACGAAAGCAGATCGAATGGATTGTGTGTGGCGCGCCTTTCTCACAGTGCTGTAGCAAAATGCGGACAGTTTCGTAACCGAAATGACCCGTTGGATTTGTCCGTTGTACCGTTGGTTATAAATGATAGACCTTTTTCAGTGTTATCATATATCCCTGTAGGTCAAGCAATTGAGAATCATCCCTGGTAGTAGTGCCTCTGCGAAGGGATATCTTTACCAATGTGCGAAACCCAGTGTGAGGCAACCCCAACTGTATTTTGTGTTTCACGGGCCCGCCGAGATAAAAAAATGAATATCAGAATAAAAATATAATTTCAAATTGCCACTTTTTTTCGCTACGAAAGTTTGAACATGCTAACAGTAGTTAAGCAATAACGACATTCAACATAAGTCGGGAACCTTCACTGGCTTCATGGTACTCATATTCCAACAGTGACGTGGTATGTCAGGGCTTGGAAATGGTGGATGTTTCACCAGCTCAGCCGATACGGCATGGTTTTAAGTTACTGTTGAAGCATGAGGCTGTTGCAACACACGCGAACTTCTGTAGATTGATCTGGAAGACAACTACAGCCACAACGATGATGATGGAAATGTTAGATTTGAAGTGTTTGTTGGCAGTTGAAAGCATGTGACAACATACAATTTTTGACCTAGAGAAAATAGGTCAACGTCAGTCATATTCATAGACTTCAGGTCCATCATCAGTTGCATATGCGGTATTAATTTAGAAAGCCAAGCTATCTTTCATGTTATATCATAATGAGAAAGTAGATTCTCGTGAATCTAATATAAAGTATTTGGAGAGCCTATCCTCACTCCTTTAAAAATTATTGTTAATGCTAAATTTGACCTTGATAATACAGTTGAAGGTCAGTCATTTTCATTAGGCTTCTGATCCATCACCAGCTGCATATGTGGTATGACAAAAAAGATGAACAGACAGAGAGACAGACAGACAGACAGACAGACGAACAGACAGATAACATGGACAATTCAGTTCCATTTAAGGCATCATTACATATTATCTTCAAAGTCTAAATATTCTGTCAAAATGCACCAGAACACACCATTTTACTTAAATTAGATATAAAAATTTCCCAAGTGTGATGTGCGATATAGCACGAATATAGAAGTTCCACTTTAAAAATCTCTCTACTATTTCAGTCTAAAAAATAGTTATCAACAGTTGTAACTATGCTGTTAAAATGCAACGGTATGTGTCATTTCACACCATCTGATTAGGTTTTGGTGTGTGTGCGTGCATTCCTCCCTGTCCGTTGTCTGTCCGTCCATCTTCTTGTACATGTATATATATGTAATAGTATCACTTTTGGGTCAGCCTTAGTACCTGACCACCCTCTACTTGGATAGGGCTATCTAGTACCCCTTCAGATAATGGACCACTCCTATCATGCAGGAGGGGTACTCCTTCATGCTTGGACTGGTTGTTGAGCCATTCTTTGTTTAGTAACTGGACAGGTTACTTCTGTTAGTTTGGACAGCACAGATGGTTCCCGTAGTTTTGGTGTAAAGCAGGTTCTGTTTTACCAGGTTAGTAAATAATTTGTCTACTTATTTGATAATGTAGTTTCCTGCATTGCTTTTTGCTATATATTTACATATCTAAATTACTCTTCTCAGTAGCGGTAATTGAAGGTCATTTTGACCTCTGTTCAAAAGGTATTTTCTGTCCATTTCGTCAGTATGTTATTTGCTTATAATATTTGGATAATATAAATGCTTTGTAAATACCGCTTTTCATAATGCTCTGCCGATTTACATAGGAACGTACTGAGTTGTCCTTTGTTTCCATATATTTCAGTACCATAACTGCTACCCTCCTGTACTATATGAATTATTACAGACTACCGAAATAAAACCTCTGCAATTGGTTTTATCTATATTTTACCACCGAGTCCTGTGTCGAATTATTACAACCCCCTGCGTTTACAATGGAGCCTCCAGTGAGGTCTTGGTGGTCTCTACGGTCGAGTCTAAGTATCTTGGAGGGTAGTCAGTAGCTACGGTCCCATGACGTCATCATCTGTGTCGAAGAGCCCTGTGACTGTCCGGCTGTTTATTTATTTTTTGTTGAATATCTGAGAAAAAATGTTCAACGCAAATTCAACCTAATGTGTGGGTGCCCATGTCAACATCCCCCATCCTTTTGCACTGTCAGCGCTTCAAGGCGATGATGTCCGAGTGTGTGGATTGAACCTGGAATGTACGGATTCCCCTACAGAGTGTACGGTGTCAAACCTGTGGTGTACGGATTTAACCGTGCACAGTGTTTTGCTGTTTGATTCCTTCTCCGCTAGTGTTTGTGTATGGTACATCCAGATCCCATAGTGCACTGTTTTATTGGTCTTCCTAAAAAATGTTGTCAGTTCAACGCGCCTTGCTGTGCTTACTTCACGCCCTGTATGCAGACCGGATCAGCTTATCAATACGCGTGCGCGTTCATCAGTTTACCTGTGAGTAGCTAAAGTGATTGTTACATTAAATAAAGAAAACTGAGTAACATCTATCACGGTAACATTTATCACAGTAACATTTATCAGTGATAATTATCACAATAACATTTATCAGTGACATTTAATATAGTGACATTGATTACCATATTATTCATCTGTGACATTCATTACAATATCATTTATCTCAGTAAAGTTGACGGCAGTGACATTTACCACAGTAAATTATCAGTGATGTTTATCACATGTGAATAAAAATAAACTGAACGTTAACTTACAGCCCGAATACAAAGTGACTTGATTGCAGCACTGAACTTTGAACTCTGATACTTTGACATACTGCATGCATTGAGTTTCTGAGTAACACATGTATTTGTCTGTTGTATTCCTGAATGGTATTCCCATTATTGTTGCCCAAACGGACAAACTATATACAAGAATTCACAACTTTCAGCAGGACATGTTTGTTTTTTTTGCACTGAACATTCTATTTTCTTACTGTATTTAGTTTTTTTAATACATGTTTTTTTCCCCTCTGCTTTCTATAAGCGTACAAAAGGTTCTATCAGGGAGTGTATATTTCGTACTCTGCTACTTGTGGATGTGTTATTTGTTTTTTTGTATATTATTTTTGTATATATTTTCGGTCCTATTTCATTTTCTTGATGACCGTCATTGTCTTGTCAGGCAACAACGAGTAACCACAACAAGATAATGTTGGTTTATTAAGTACGCCCAGTTACAACTCGGTGAAATTCCAAAAAAAAAAGAAAAAAAAAGAAATAAAAAAAATATATATAGTTTATCAGAGTAAGGCCGTTAAAGCAACACTGGAGTATTGAACTGCTGAAGTGTATTGAATTTGCAGAACCTTTGATCTGCAGATATATATTGTATACAGTTAGGGGTTTTTTTCTGTTTTTTTCTTTTTTCTAACTGTTTTACAAATATTTCGAACTATTTTTTGTGTATAGTGATTTTTTGTGTGTTGTGCATAGGGAGTTTATTAATCATTTTTTTTGAGTATTGGAATTTGATATTTTTTTGTGTGTATATTGTGTTACTTTTGATAGTCGGATTTGATTATACAATTATTCCTGTCCAGTTATTACGGTTACTGGGGATAGCAGTGTACGGTATAATCTAGTACACTGCTATAACCTGTTTTACTCCAATTTGCAGGGGTTGAATCACTCATTCATTGAACTATAGTATACAGTGTATAGTGTTAACTACAAGCATGACTTCTGCACGAGTTACTGTTAGTGGATTTACAGCACCGGTAATAGAATCCGATGTCAGAAGATATTTTTATCGTGAAGTAGAAGTTGAAGGCTTAGAGATACTGAAGGAAGGTCTCCAGGTTATTTTAACATTTTCTACTTTAGAGTTGGCTCAAAGTTGTATTACAAGATTAGACGGGAAGTCTTATAGAGGGGATACATTAGTGATGAAGCTAACCGATTCTCTAGGTAGTAAACAGACATCCTTTGAACAAATGTTAGGATTGTTGGGAACTTTCAATTCGGATCAAAAGGCTCAACTGTTAAAGGTTTTACAGGGTCCCTCTCCAGGTAATGTCGACCGAAGTAACGCTGAGGTATCCGATCAGGTAAGACCGCCCCGTCCCTCTCCTAACTATGTTCGTGTCGATAGTCCAAAACTTCCTTGGTTTTCAGGGGAGACCACAAAGGCAGATGCCAGTTATCCCCAATGGCGTTATGAACTACAGTGTTTGAATCGCGATAACGAGCATAGTGATTCAGCTGTTTTACAAGCTGTCAGGAGATCTATGAAGGGTATGGCTGCTGACATTTTGTTGAACTTGGGTGAGCAAATTACAGTGCCACAAATCATTTCAAAATTTGATTCAGTATTTGGCGTAGTAGACACCAAAGAGAAACTTTTGGAAGATTTTTACATGGCCAAGCAAAAACCATCAGAGACTGTGGCTGCATGGGGTTGCAGATTAGAAGACCTACTGATTAAGGCACGTAAACAGGGGGACATTACGGAGTCTACATCCAAAGAAATGTTAAGGTCGAAGTTTTGGAGCGGTTTTTTAGCAGAGAAGTTGAAGTCCGCTACAAGACACAAGTTTGACGCTGGCGCTGAATTCGAGGTTTTACTGGTTGCTGCTCGAGCGGTGGAGCACGAAGAGTCCACATCAGAAGTACCAGGAGGTAAGAATGTCAAAACAGTACATCAGCAGGTTAATGTTGATTTATCTCTAGACAAAAAGGTTGACGAGGTTCTCAAACAACTGCGTGCTTTAGATGGTCGGGTACAGAAATTAGAGAAATTATATACTGTTTCTCCATGTCCCCCTCCATCGAATACCCCAAATCAGAGTAACGATGTTGACCATAACGGCCCACCATACCCCAAGGGAACATGTTATAATTGTGGGGACCCCACTCATTATATTTCACGATGTCCATTGAGAAAGAAACCTGCAGGTAAGTATAAGAATTCCCAGAATTCCGGAAATAGGTATGGGAATGTAGATGGTTATGTTGGGGAGCATCGGGTTTCTGTCACGGTCTCCGATATAGATACCCGCGATACGCGCGTGTTGAACAAGCTTGTCGGCGCTTCCAACGTTTGCGATGCGTTCGTGGAAGGAATACCGTGCCGTGGACTCATCGATACCGGATCGATGGTCACTACGTTGAGTAACCAATTTTACATGCAAAATCTTCACCAACTTCCGTTACATCCGTTGAACAATTTGTTGGAGATTAAGACTGCTGGTGGTCATTCTCTCCCTTACTTAGGATACATTGAGGTAACTGTCTCTTTCCCACATGGTTCCGGTGGTACATCTGTTAGCGAACAAGTTCTGGCCTTGGTTCTTCCGGATACAGATTATAACCAGCAGGTGCCGTTGTTGATCGGTACTAACCTGATTAAACTGTGTTATAGCCGCCATGTTGAGGGACGTAACAATGACGTCACAAAAGAGAAGCTGGATGACTCCTGGCGGATGGCGTACAAGAGTTTGGTGCATGGGGTGGAGTTCAATGATCCTGTTTGTTGTCTAAGGGAGACTACTGTTTCGGCTAACAGCAGAAAGTTTATTTCTGGTGTTTTACGGACCCCTGACTTGCAACAGACGGTAATGGCGGTTACAGAAGGAGCGGGCATGAAGCTACCGGAAGGTTTAGTGATTGCTCCCTGTCTAGTCAAATTGGAGGCAGGTTCGGATATTACTGACGTCATCATGGAGGTCCAGAATACTTCCGGTCAAGATGTCCTTGTACCTCCTGGTATGCCTTTGTGTAGGCTGCAACAGTCCATCTCGGTGGAAGATGTGAAACAGACTCCAGATTCTGATGAGCTGACCGACACTGAATTTCTTAAATTATTTGATTTTTCGGATTCCAGCCGCTTGGCCCCTGATCAGCTGTTGAAGATTAACAGGCTACTTCTTAAATGGAGATCTGTATTTTCCTTGCGGGAACATGATATTGGCCACACCAATTTAGTGAAACATCCCATTGTTTTATCAGATGATACTCCGGTGAAACAGAGATTCCGAAGAATCCCTCCAGCAATGTACGAAGAGGTTCGCCAACACTTAGCTGATATGTTGCGCATGGGCGTCATCCGCGAATCCCAGAGTCCATGGGCGTCACCACTGGTACTCGTGCGAAAGAAAGATGGCGGCCTAAGAATCTGTTTAGATTATAGGGAGCTGAACAAGCGTACCATACGCGATGCTTACTATCTACCCAGAATTGATGAATCGATTGATGCCTTGGCTGGAGCCAAGTGGTTTAGCTGTCTTGATTTGCGTTCTGGATATTGGCAAGTCGAGGTTAAGGAGGCTCACAAAGAACGAACAGCGTTTACTGCAGGTCCTCTGGGATTTTATGAGTGCAATTCCATGCCATTTGGATTGACAAATGCACCAAGTACCTTTCAGCGTTTGATGGAGCGATGTTTATCTGGGTTACAGCCGGGTGTTTGTCTCGTTTATCTGGATGACGTCATAATCCATTCAGAGACTTTCGATGAACATCTTGAAAAATTGGAATTAGTCCTGGAACGTCTTGCCGAGGCCGGATTAAAATTAAAGCCTTCGAAGTGCAGATTTTTTCAAGCTGAGGTCTTGTACTTGGGGCATCTGATTTCTGAGGCTGGAGTGAAGACTGATCCGGCAAAGACCGCGGCTTTAAAGAATTGGCCGGTACCCCAGAGTGTTGCTGAACTTCGTAAATTTCTCGGGTTTACAGGGTTTTATCGCCGTTACGTTCAAGATTACTCCAAGATAGTGAAACCGTTGCTGGATCTCCTCGGTAAACCAGAGAAGAAAGGGTCGGACAAAGGTCAGTTGGGTCACCCATGGTGTTGGACCAACGTACAACAGTGTGCATTTGACGAGATAATTAGAATTCTCACTTCTTCCCCTGTCCTGGCTTATCCTGATTTCGGTAAACCTTTTATCTTGCATACAGATGCCAGTCAGGATGGGCTTGGCGCCGTACTCTACCAGATGCAAGATGACAACATGCGTGTAATTGCGTATGCGTCCCGGTCTTTAACGAAAGCTGAACGTAAGTATTCGGCACACAAGCGAGAGTTTTTGGCGTTGAAGTGGGCGGTGACACAGAAGTTCCATGACTACTTATATGGCCACCACTTTCAAGTTCGAACGGATAATAATCCTCTTACTTACGTGCTAACAACTGCAAAACTTGATGCCACCGGACAGCGATGGTTAGCCGATTTGTCCACTTATGACTTTTCCATTTCGTATCGTTCCGGGAAAAGGAACATCGACGCGGATGCATTGTCTAGGATTCCTGCACGTCCAGACGAGACAGATGTTGTGTTGACCTCTGATGATGTACGCGTGGTCTGTCAGTCGATAGTCGCGGATGAACCTTTGGTTGAAACAGTCTGTATGGACCCAAAGGTCTTGGATGTTTTGGAGATTGACCCTCTTGGACAAAATACCATCTCCAAAGAAAATGTCATTGAGAAGCAGCAGAATGATCGTGACATAGCAGCTGTCTTGGACTTCGTAAAAGCCGGACGACGTCCTTCAAAGCAGTCCATAAGAGATCAGTCCTATGATGTTCATGCTTTATTGAGGGAGTGGGAAAAGTTGGAGTTATTAGATGGCGTTTTGTACCGTAGGACGAGATTAGATGACCGAGATAGGTTCCAACTGGTTTTACCAAGGTCGTACCGAGTGGGTGTATTACGCAGCCTCCATGATGATATGGGTCATCAGGGACGCGATAGGACTCTAGACCTAGTCCGGTCTAGATTTTACTGGCCGGGTATGACCGCTGATGTTGAGAAAAAGGTGGCTACCTGTGAACGATGCTTGCGTCACAAGACCGGAATGAAGACTGATCGGGCTCCGTTGGTAAGTATACAGTCAACCCAGCCGATGGAACTCGTCTGTGTCGATTTTCTTTCTTTGGAACCCAAGTCTGGCGGGTGTGATAATATTTTGGTGGTAACTGATCATTTTTCAAAGTATGCTCAGGCCATCCCAACTAGAAATCAAACCACGCGGACAACCGCTAGGGTACTGTATGACAGCTTCATTGTTCACTACGGCATTCCAGCTCGATTACACAGTGATCAAGGTCGTAACTTTGAAAGCAAGGTTATCAAGGAGCTTTGTACTTTGATGGGAATCAACAAATCGCGTACTACGCCCTATCATCCGCAGGGAAACGGTGTTTGCGAAAGATTTAATCGCACGCTTTTGAGCATGTTGGGAACCTTGCCAGATGATAAGAAGTCACGGTGGAAGGATCATGTGGCGACAGTCGTCCATGCGTACAATTGTACCCGACATTCGGTAACTGGGTATTCCCCGTATCTGTTGCTTTTTGGCAGGGAGCCGAAACTTCCTGTGGACGTCCAGTTTGGTGGTGACGCTACTGGGGAAAGTAGTGAGGCTTATTCGAAATATGTATCCAATCTGAAGCAGAGATTGGACCACGCCTTTCAGTTAGCCTCACACAATTCTGCCCTGTCCCAATCAAATCAGAAACGACATTATGACGTTAAAGTCCGAGGAAATGCTCTACGCATCGGTGATTGTGTCTTAGTTAAGAATACCAAGGTTCACCGTAACGACAAGTTAGCTGACAAATGGGAGAATAGTGTGTATGTCGTCCTCGACCAGCCCGATCCCAACACACCAGTATTTGTCGTACAGCCTCAGACCGGTGGTAAGAAACGGACACTGCACCGTAATTTACTATTGCCGATCGGATCAGAGTCGTTGGTTGAGCACGAATCAGATGAACCGGACTCTGATGAGTTTGTTCTTATTCCCGTGATATCGCAGGAGAGGCATGATGAGCAATTATCACAGCCGCAAACCGATGTTGAAACCGACTCTCCCGGAGATGTTGAGCTGACTGAATGTGAAGACGCCAGTGGTTTGCCAGAATCAGAGGATTCGTTAGTTGCTCGTGAGCCGGATGCGGCTACATCTGATCAAGAAATGGAAACTACACCCGTAATCCCACCTGTCCCTTTACCCCGAAAATCAAATAGGGTTAGACGTCCTCCTCAATGGTTAGCTTCTGGGGAGTTTGAATTACAGAAGTTGTCAGTTGAGCCTGCTCTTCGTCCAGATTGGTTACTCAAGGGTGATTATTTTATGTCCTTGATCAAGGATAGTCCAGAGATAGTGAGTAGACCAGAAATGTTGAAAACACTAGCAAAAGTTATAGGATGTTAATATATTTCGTAGTAGTTAGGTCGGTTAGCTGCACTGTAGGATTTTCCAGGGATTTTTCCTGGTAGTACTCTAGTCGATAAAGGATTAACGATACATTTTTTCGAATAGGCCGATATAGAAACAGGATTTTTATCAGAAAGATAGTATAACATGGTGCGGAGTATATTGCTTATATGTATTTTCTATTTTTGTAGATACGTTTCTTTTGTCCTTTTCCGAATGTTGAGGACAACATTTTTTTGTGGGGCGGTACTGTGTAATAGTATCACTTTTGGGTCAGCCTTAGTACCTGACCACCCTCTACATGGATAGGGCTATCTAATACCCCTTCAGATAATGGACCACTCCTATCATGCAGGAGGGGTACTCCTTCATGCTTGGACTGGTTGTTGAGCCATTCTTTGTTTAGTAACTGGACAGGTTACTTCTGTTAGTTTGGACAGCACAGATGGTTCCCGTAGTTTTGGTGTAAAGCAGGTTCTGTTTTACCAGGTTAGTAAATAATTTGTCTACTTATTTGATAATGTAGGTTTACTAGTTGACTGCATTGCTTTTTCCTATATATTTACATATCTAAATTACTCTTCTCAGTTGCGGTAATTGAAGGTCATTTTGACCTCTGTTCAAAAGGTATTTTCCGTCCATTTCGTCAGTATGTTATTTGCTTATAATATTTGGATAATATAACTGCTTTGTAAATACCGCTTTTCATAATGTTCTGCCGATTTACATAGGAACGTACTGAGTTGTCCTTTGTTTCCATATATTTCAGTACCATAACTGCTACCCTCCTGTACTATATGAATTATTACAGACTACCGAAATAAAACCTCTGCAATTGGTTTTATCTATATTTTACCACCGAGTCCTGTGTCGAATTATTACAACCCCCTGCGTTTACAGATGCATATGTGGTATGAATTTAAATTGCCTAGCTATAATCTTTCTTGAGATATTGTGTTCACAGACGGTGCGACAGACAGACGACGCCGACGACAATACCCTTCAGGCAATACTTGCCCGAGGGGTAAAAATGGAGCTGAGACACTAATAACCCGGATGATGGTGATCGTGGCACCATCTACACATCAAGGGGTGCATGGAAGACTTGGACTTGAATGAAGCTGGCTAGGTCACCAAAAGTCTGGAAAATGTACTGTACATGAATCCATGGATTTTTCCTTGTGGAGTAAACTTCCCATCGTACGCATGCCACGGGCAGAAAGGTCTAGGGTGGGCATTTGGGGTCTAGGTGAGCCGTGAGAAGTGTCATATTGAAGTTCTCGGGATGTGGTCAGACTGGCATGATTTTTGTTCGAAGTGCCGTCAATCTGAGCAGTTTTTGAGTATTAGAAAAAGGGCGTTTGGGTGAATGTTTTGGGGTAGATGTGGACAATCGGTGGTCCAAATAGGCTGAGTGGGTCTCGTATTGATGTGCTCGTGGGATAATCAGACGGGCATATAGTTTTATTGAAAGTGCTCTCAAACTGCGCATGTGAAGTCATAAAAAAACTAGAGCCTATGGGCTTTAATGAGATCTGGTAGCTGGGCTATTGGGGGATAAGTTTGTATAATATAATGAAATAAACGCACAATTATATATTTAATTTCAAGTTAGGCACAGGTGGCACCAGGCACGAATGTATGTGGCTAAAACGCAATCACAAGTTACATCCTGTGACAAGGTATATGAAGGGCCGTTCGCGCCATAAACGCATCCTTTAAACGTTTTAACTTCTTAAACGTTTAAAAATTGTAAAGCTTTAAAAAGTTTAAACGTTTAAACTTGAACCAACCAATCAGATGTTATGAACTGACATTTTCCTGTTAAAAAGCAAACGTTTCCAGTTGTAAATTCAAAACTTCAGACGTTTTCTGTCAAAAGAAGAATTCGGTCTTTTAAAGGTTTCCGGTTAAAAGGATAACGTTTCCGGTTGTGATCGTCCAATCAGATTTTTTATTTGTGTATTCCAACATCTACACCAACACGTGCAAATCTCCACTGGCAAACGTTTCCGGTATGTAGTGTATTTTAACCAATGAAAACCGTTCTTACAAATTAGGTTTTGGAGAATATCTTTGGCACCGGGACAATTTGCGCAGGACATGATGCACGGTGACATGGGGTGGCCTTCACTGTTTCGTACAAAAAACGAGGGAGTATCCCAATGTGGTTGAGGTCACAGGCTGGAATTCCCCTCAAAAATTGAAAATGCCATTTTTTTAGATTGTATTCATATAAATTCAGTCCAAAGATTGATAGAAAATCAGAATGGATGAATTCAGAATTAATTTTTTTTAAATTAGTGGTGGATTGGTGATGACATCATGCACTTCGGAACGAGGCTATCGTTTGGGCGCCATTTTTGTAACTCTGACAGATGACAGATTACATTGAAATCGAGCTGGCGATGATAGTATAATATCCACTTTTTTGAAAGCTACTGGAGTCGTAGTGAATACAAACATCTCATTTGCGTAGTGGATACATGAGCCGTCAGCGGAAGTTGATGTATTTCGTGGAAAATGAGCCCACATGTCAGCGTTGTTGTTGTTGTTGGATACAGGTCAGTGAATTTTTTTTTCAACGCTCAGATGTTTTGGCCTAAAAATATTCCTGAGATACATAGAAATATTTTGATATATGAAATATGAATAGGCTCTGTGTTTAGGGCCTTCTCTGAGCGAGGCCCTAAATGTAGGCCTTTTCACAGCAGCCTTCCAACATGTTATAGTTAAGTGCCCCCATGAGGAATACAATATGCGCGAATATTTGTAAGGGTTATTATCATTGGTTCAAACAGACTACATAGCGGAAACGTTTTGCCAGTGGACATGTGTTGATGTTGAGGTTTGAACATACGCGGCAGCAAAAAAAAAAATCTGACTGGACGATCACAACCGGTAACGATTTCCCTTAAACCGGAAACGTTTAGAAGTCTCGAATATTACTACTGGAAACGTTTGCCTTTTGACAGGAAACATCTAAAGTATTGGACGTTACAACAGCAAACGTTTTCTTTTGAACAGGAAAGGTCTTCCAAATGTCAATTCATGACATCTGATTGGTTGGTGCAAGTTAAACGTTTAAATTTATAAATCGTTTGGATTTATGGCGTTAACGGCCCTTCTTAAAAGGTACCGACATAATGAAGTTGAACATACCAAAGAAAGGCAGTCCTAGGATAAAAGTAACTCAGAAAATGGAAGCCGAAATATAGAATATTATATCACAATGACTTCCATTTTCGGAGTTACTTTTATCGTAGTTTATGTGAAATTGATCTGTGGGAACAATGAACGGTAGTCCTATGATGAGGGAAGTTGCACACGTTACGCTAACCATGTGTTACATGTACCCAATTAATTTCCGTCCAATTAGACAATACAGTAGGTGCTCATCCAACCTGGACTCAACCAAAATAGCTGAATTTTGCTCTTTATCTTGATACATAATTCCTCCAATACGTCAGTTCGGGATTCCAGATGAACACCATTACCACCATGTTAATTTAACCAGCATAAAGAAAGCAATATGATACCTTCTTTAACATGGTATTGTTGGTGTTGCGTTGAAACTGCAAACTGACCTGTTGAGAATTCGATAGAAAAAAGGGCCAGTGGAATGAAGTCTAGGCCTAAATACCCACAGGGGATTAAGGTCAGTTTGTACTGCACATACATGTACCTAGGGGTAAATAAGAGAGATTATACCTAGGGGTAAATAGAGATTGATTTAGTGTTATGAGTGAGAAGGGCTGGACATCAAGGTTGATGATGGTTATGTCACAAGTTAGGACAAGACAAGACATGTATTACACTTTCTGGATATCCCACAGGTTGACTGGTGGAGTATAAGATATGTTACAGCTTGCTCTTGTGAGAAAAGCAAACAGTGGCCTGCAAAGGTGATAATGAGACAATGGTGGTCAGGTTGGCTGCTATGGTAGAGCATCTCAAACATATACACCTGACCAGCTAAACTGTATTTTCACAGCAGAGTCCAAGCTTTGGTAAAGTGACGATACCAGTCTGCCATACTTTAGAGCGTATTAATCTCATATTTTGTGGGAAAACAATGAACAGAGTAATATTTAATGCAGATAAGGGATCAAATATATGCCAAGTGACTAAATATAGACATACAAAAGTCTTTCAACCACTAAGGATCCCCAAAACTCATCTCTGTGGAACTACTTTCATGCAGCGTAAGGCTATCCCGTGAGTCGGTTTGCACTTTTGTCCATTTCCCCACAGCTTTGGTAAAGTGACGATACCAGTCTGCCATACTTTAGAGCGTATTAATCTCATATTTTGTGGGAAAACAATGAACAGAGTAATATTTAATGCAGATAAGGGATCAAATATATGCCAAGTGACTAAATATAGACATACAAAAGCCTTTCAACCACTAAGGATCCCCAAAACTCATCTCTGTGGAACTACTTTCATGCAGCGTAAGGCTATCCCGTGAGTCGGTTTGCACTTTTGTCCATTTCCCCACAGCATTCTAAAGAGCCTCTGGCTAACGCCAGATCTCAAAAATGGCGTCTGGGTGGGGATTTTGGGGCAATGGGCAGTGCGGGGTGTTATATTAAAACACTTGTGGGATAGAGTCAGGCTGGGGTGATTTGTATTGGAAGTGCTGTCAATTTGAGTATGTGCAGTCGGGTACTACTAGAACAAGCAGCCAGAGGATGCTAGGTCCCCCGCCAAAATGGCAGCAATATTTATAAGTGCTGTCGGTTTCAGAAGATATTCATGAGGATGGCAACAGCTACTTCACAGGCGTAAGAAGCAGAGGGGTCTTTCCACCTTCCCAGGTTTTGAGATCAACTCCGAATGGCTGACTGAATGTTGATTCCTACTGTAATATATTTTCTTTACCATGTAGCATGAAAATTATGTAACCGAAATGCAACCCCAAGAGACAACTCATGGCATATTATCTGCAAACTAAATTTGACAAGAATATGAAGGCATCCTCAACCTATTGCCCACAAACCAAATTTAGACTTTGCCACAAGGAGTCACCACCTGTAGGTGCAAGCAGGCAAAACACAATCCCAAATGACATCTCATGTCATGGTATCGGCATATGAACTTTGAGACTCTGAAGAGGGGTCAGGTTATTGCCGGTACTAGATGCCCACCGGTGTTCATGTTATTTGGGGCGGGTCACATATGAATACAAAATTTGAGAATAATCTGATGAGCAGTTGCCAAATTATTGCCCGGAAACAAATTTTTCCACCAGGAGACGCCACCTGTAGGCAGAAGCGGGAAAATACAATCCCAAGGAACATGGTATCGTGGGGACATCTGCATACCAAATTTGAGAAGAATCCGATGAGGGTCCTCAAGTTATTGCCCAGAAACCAAATTTAGATTTTGACACCGGGTGACGCCACCTCTAGGCGCAAGTCAGTGAAATGCATTATCAAGCGACATCTTATGTCACGGTACATTCATACAAAATTTGAGAAGAATCCGATGGTCAGTTCTCAAGTTATTACCCGGAAATGAATTTGTGATGTTGCCACCAGGTGGCGCCACCTGTGAGTGCAAGTGAGCGAAAGGCAATCCCAAGCAACAGCTCCTGGCATAGTAAATGCATGCCAAATTTGAGAAGAATCCGATGAGCCGCAACGTTTCTCATGTTACCCAGAAAGGTACATATGTAGGATATTTCAAAGAAATTCGACAAATTGTTTCTAAGTTATCACTTGCAGCATGGAATAATGGAATGAACTCTAGTGGCGCCACCCCTGGGTGGATTTTGCTGAAACGCATCACCAACAGTGTTTTGTCGCAGGGAATGCATTTACCAAATTTCGAAGAAATCCGACAAATTGTTCGAAAGTTATCGCTCGCGAAGGATTTGAACAAACATGAACGGACATGCATTAAAGATGGGAACAAGACCCAGTGGCGCCACCTACAGGCGGATCTTGCTGAAACGTAATACCAGCGACGTCTTGTCGCAAAGAATGCAGATGCCAAATTTCGGAGGAATCCGACAAAGCATTTAGGAGTTATCGCTTACACAGTATTTGCACGGACATGCACTAAATATTGGAACAAGACCCAGTGGCGCCACCTACAAGCGGATCTTGCTGAAACGTAATACCAACAGACGTCTTGTCGCAAAGAATGCAGATGCCAAATTTGGGAGGAATCCGACAAAGCATTTAGGAGTTATCGCTTATGAAGCATTTGCACGAACATCCACGGACATGCACTAAAGATTGGAACAAGACCCAGTGGTGCCACCTACAGGCGGATCTTGCTGAAACGTAATACCAACAGACGTCTTGTCGCAAAGAATGCAGATGCCAAATTTCGCAGAAATCCGACAAAGCATTTAGGAGTTATCGCTTACGAAGTATTTGCACGGACATGCACGGACATGCACTAAAGATTGGAACAAGACCCAGTGGCGCCACCTACAGGCGGATCTTGCTGAAACGTAATACCAAGAGGCGTCTTGTCGCAAAGAATGCAGATGCCAAATTTCGGAGGAATCCGACAAAGCATTTAGAAGTTATTGCTTACGAAGTATTTGCACGGACATGTCCGTGCATGCACGGACACATAGAAGCAAGAACCATTTTAAAGTCCCCGGCCGCGTTGCGGCGGGGGACAAAAAGGGCATTTGAGAGGAGGGTTTGAGCGATAGAAGGGCTATCCTTGCTCAAAATGGGCATATTGGAGTGATCGTGTTGTGGACTCGAGTGGTAATTTTGTCTGGTCACATCATTCTGCGCATTCACAGTCAGGCAGTAGTATTGAAAGAGGGCAGTTTCGTAAGTGCACGGGGGCGTGCTTGGGGTATAGGTGGACCATCTCTGGTTCAATTGTGTCAAAGGTGGTATCCTATCAAAGCTCTTATCGGGTAGTCAGACTGGGGGTGACACGCGCATGCACACTCGGGGAGTAATAGAGAAAGGACAGTCTTGAAGGTGTACAGGAGCACATTATGGGAGATGAGGTCCCCCTATTTCATTTTGGCCTATCTGATAGGGTTACCTGTACCCTGTGTGTGTGAGTGAGGTATGATTGAGTGAGCAGTCATAAGATTGTATGTGAACCATTAGTGTCAGTCTGTAACCATCCTCCTCTAGTCCTACACCTTCTTTGCCATGACACAGACATACGAGAGAGAATGTTCAACACGAACAAGGATGAGATATTACACATTTTCATCTCCTCTCCATCACATCATACCCAGCCACATTGGGTGTGTTTACAATTCATGTGTCCATACTCTTGTCTGTGTATCAGACACATTGTCTGCTGCTCTTGTTCAATTAGAAGATGCTATTTGATGGCTATTAGATGTATTCTCGGTTGCCCTTGTCCAATCAAAAGCAGTTTGAGAAAGTTCTCGTGTCAATCTTCAGCCATGGTTGATCTTGTCCGTTAGAAGTAGATCCTAAGTGTCTTCATGCAGTTCAGGATACTGTAATGGCCACATATCCTGGAACAGCTGTTTTCACATTTTGATCACATATTTCAGGGCCTCCATGGGTGGTAGCCCCATATCCTCTTCCAAGAGACACTTGGTTTTCATGATGGATCTGTGTGTCCAGGGGTCCCCCTTTCATTTCAAGCAGCAGCAGGCTACTGTTGAAAAGTATCCATGACTGTTTTTCTCATGTACACACATTCGGATGTGCGCCTCTGTTGTATGTTTTCTTGTCCGCCATCCTTGACCGCCTTAGCATGAGTATTCATAGCTTCATCCACACTTTTGATCTCAAAAGGTGGCTTCTTCCTTACTCAGGCCTTCCCTGGGACGTAGCCCCGACTATCAGTGGTCAAGCTCTCCATATCAGTGGACAGACTATCAGCAGTCTCTGCATCAGTATCAGTCCGTGGACTTTTGGTGTTAATGCAGTTATATGGAATATATCCTAGGGTGATGGATGGGGAAATTCCTGTATATCACAATCAGATGGTATACTCTCAGCATCTGCAATGGCTTCTGGTAGAGCATAGATACATGAATTGTAAAAACACTCCTAATGCGGCTCCCCAAACGTGGATATGATGTGATGGAGGGGAGAATGAACTGTGTAACACACAATCTTTGTTCTTGTTAATCTGAAAAGTTTGTGTCACTGGATAGTCATTGGTGCAGGTGAAAAAAAAAAAAAAAAAAATTCAGCTTAAAGGTGAAATGCAAAGGTTTTTAGATTCCCCTTTTCACATTTTATATAGGTTGAATAATGATAGAAATACCGGTCTATCTACTTCACTTGGTTTAATTTGAATTATCTTGTCTGCTAGAATCTTTTTAAAAGTCGGTACCCCTAGCACAGCTGAATTCAGATTTGCAAAACGTCATCACTTATCTTTCCTTGCTTGTGACGTCACGTCAGACCAGCCGCCCGGAGACTGAACGTTACAAGTATTGACGCCTGGCAAGATGGTCTGATGTGACGTCACAATCGAACGTCAAACATGGGCAGATAAGCGATGCCGATTTCATTTCTGAAATCGGCCGGGCTTGAGATGCCAACTTTAAATCACTTTTCAAAAGCTACCAGGAGACAAAATACTTCAAATAAAACCAAACAGAGTATTTGGGCTGATATGTCCATCATTAACTAGCCCGCGAAGAATATAAATAGGGAAATATGAAAACCTTTGCAGTTCACCTTTAAACACAGTTCAATCTAATTAAAAGAACCAATTCTCGGTTCAAAATAGACCCAAACCCCGATAATGTTTTATCCCTCTCTCATTCAAATGGTTTTTGCATCCATTCATCTACATTGCAAATATCTTGAAATTTAGAATTGCATATGTAACACAACAATAATATAATTGTGAACACACAGTATATGTGTGGCTGCCACACGGTGTGCAGTCCTAATGTAACCAGACACATTGAATGAGCTTGGTCTTCTGGCAGTACCAGTCCAGGAATCTTGTGTTGGCAATTAAAGTGATGATGTTTTTCACAAGGCAGGTGACAGGGTAATTGAATTGTACCAATGAATGGTTGTGGACATGCATTGCATCAGGAGATAGAATAGGGATCATCAGGCTTCACATCTATTGGGTGGCCCTTCAAGGAGTTGGCCAGAGAAATTGTCCTAAAGTCCAAGTTTTTTTATACATGTATTTAATGGAGATGAGAGGAAGTGATTTGAAAGAGAAGACCTTATGCTGAATTATCCAATTTTTATCATCGATACAAAAGCTGTGCTACAGTAATGTTTCATCTTATTCACTTAGTATGTGGTATCCCATAATTTTTGCCTCGTGCCAGGCCTGATGTGTTGGGCAAATTCTCTGCCACTCCACTGTGTAACAATGCATTACACTAAAGTAACATGAAGCTGCGCTATCGAAACCCCTCGGCTCTGAACCCCAGCTATTATAATGTAAGGGTGTCTCTACCAATTGAATGGCTTGTGGGAAGAAATATTTACCCCTAGTATTGTAAGTGTACTTTCTTTGAAAAAAAAAAAGTTTTCCTCCCCTTAAATTAATTTGTTTCTGGAATAAATTGAAAGAGCTGTATCGATGTCTCACCAAAACAACAGTACACATGGCTATATAAATACAGTACATGTATACTAAATGGCACATGTATGTCATTTTCAAAACAGATTTGCAAGCATTCTTCACATTGTCTAAGAGAATAAATCAATAAATCAGCCATCCAATCAATAAATAAATGTGATAGTATACTAACATGATATAGAAATAATATGCAAACTTAACATAGGAATTAGTGGATTTTGTTAGACAAGGGGCATAACTCTGCAAAATACTTTCTGACATCTCATTTTCGATAGGCATCTAGTGTCATTTTCAAAACAGATTTGCAGGCATTCTTCGCATTGTGTAAGAGAATAAATCAGTCATCCAATCAATAAATAAATGTGATAGTATACAAACATGATATAGAAATTATATGCAAACTTAACATAGGAATTAGTGGATTTTATTAGACAAGGGGCATAACTTTCTGACACGACTCATTTTCGATAGGCATCTAGTTCAGGTTAAGAGAAACAACTGTATCACGTTAGGATGTTGTATATGGAACGGTTCTGAAATTATCACAATAACAAATCATAAATGGATTTTTATTTGTAAAAAGGGGCATAACTCCGAGATGACTCATTTTCGATAGGCTTCTGATTTACGTGAAGATAAATAGATGTAACAAGTTTGGTTGCCATGCATAAAACGGTTCTGTAGATATCGCGGTAAAAGGACGGACGGACGGACGGACAGCCGTACATGATGACGACAATGCCCCTAGGCCAAAGTTGGCCCGAGGGGTAAAAACCGTACGCAGGGCCATATCCAGAGCCATTTTGATACCTGTTAAGGGGTATGGGCGCCCAAACTTAACGGCCAATTTTAATGCTTTTGACATACAAATGCGCCCAAATACATTCAAATGTGCCCCCAAAAAGGCAAAAAGGCAAGAAAGGGTGTCCCCAAATAAACTCTGGATATGGCCCAGGTACGAGCACTTATCAACGAGTGTGGCCACTTAAATCACAGGTCATCTGGAGAAAATGCATGCACAAATTAACAAGAGCAGACAATGTAGTAAGGGTTCAAATATTTAACTCTGAATAAACCATGTACATATAAATTTAAACTTCTATTTTCTGCCTCATTTGGAGATACTGGAAGTACATTAGCTGATGCTGGTGTTTTCTATACTACTCTGTTGAGAAAACAGTACTAGTCTCTTCGACTCCCATGCTTTTACATCTGCAGTAACATTTTTCCCCCATGTACACGGGTGCAAAATAAGTGTTTTAGACTTGGAGTACAGAATTTCCAATCATGTTCAGTTCAATGTCCCTGTTTGAAGTGTTGCCAATCACAGCCTTGGGACAATGTAGGGCTCCAAGATGTCATTTGGTCCAGCAGCGGATGGTTGATAGTCTGATCTCACTTGTTCTGTTCTTGCTTCCCTGTGTCTGTGAATACTTCGCCATCCTCAGATAATGTCAATCTAATGTATCATGTAGTGTCCTCAAAGTTTGGCAGTCTCCTGCACACACAGACACACAAACATTGTTATGTACAAATGAACAGTAAATAGCTGACGTGCATCTGGCTACTCCTCTTTTTCTTCATACTTGTCTTTTATGTCCACCCATAATTTCTGAAGAATATAAACATATCAATACTATTAATTACAGCAGTAATTCATGATTGAACAGGACTCAACATTCCAAACTATTGACCATACCCCATCTTCACATACCCAAGTCAAACACATGTACTTGCCTTGGCTGAATATCACACATTTGCTCATTAGGTTTGATGATGTCATAGCTCCATAAAATTCAATGGTCCATATTAATAGAATTGTCCCTGTATGACCTCTTCAAAAATAAATTTGATTGGCTATTTGAGACATTTCCCATTTGAAAAGCAAGACCACCACCGCCTGCCATACTTGGGAGATCAAAGAAGTTATCTCCCCTGAATCAATCAACAGTAGCTTCCACCTCTGAAACACCATACCGTGTGCTACTATTACACAAATAGATCATTAGGCTTACACTGTTGACAACTTGGGCAACATAAAAATCGAAAATAATCCATTCATCACTGATTCAGAATATTTTCCATACTGTAGATCAGGTTAAGATGTGGAAAATACAAACAACAAATTGAAGCCGGAGGTCACACGTCATTGCATGTGACAGTGCTACAGGGTGATTGTTTTTTTCTAAGGATTGATAAATGTATAACCTAAGCAGTCCTTGTTTGCGGCTTCATCTTTGATATTAATTTTAAAAATGCATTTTTTTTAGTAAGTTAAGCTTGATTGACAGTCTCATTCAAGTTATTAACTAGAATATCATACAAAATATAAAACGTAAATATGAACTTTTATTTTTTTTTTTTCATCTTCCTTCTTACAATATCCTCCTCATATTAAGATTGACATGTTGTTTTGTGAAATTTTCATGATCATACAGGTTGCGAAATAGCATTTTGCCCGGTTGCCCAGGGCAATCAGTATTTCTTTTGGGCAACCCAATTCAATGCATTTGGAGATGTTGGTTGCCCATGGGCTGCAAGAATTTGTTTTCCTATTTTACACTCTGCCATACTCCAAACCAATGGGAAGAAATTGCCAAAGACTGATTTTCTGGTCAAGTCCCGTTAAGGTCATCCCTATCCGCTTTATTGAACATGAACCCTGCAGAGCACTGAGAATCCCTCGGGCCTTGGTGATATAAAAATAGAACCCTTCAATGTATGTTGAAGAACAAGCAGTTGATGGCAGCAAGCAATTGGTGACAAAATTGAGTTCACCCTAGTAAAGCAGAAAATATAGGTCAATCTGATCAAACTTTTTTTTCTAATGTTTCTGTACCAAGATCATATGCCTATGCGATTTAAGTTTGGTACTCATCCTTGAAACATGGTGGTAATGATATTGATAGACAGAGATGGATGTCTGTATACAACGCTTTGTTTCTGTGATTATATTCTTGAGCCAACATTGTTGGTCTGAATATAGGCATCACTTGTATTAATCATTGTACGAGGACTATTTTGGTATTTTGATACATGTACTCGACACCAAATATACTGCATACATGATTATCAGGCCACCTGTTTTTTCTTCTTCAAAAAAAGGTACCATGCAGAGTGAAATAATCGATCATCAGGGGGTCAGTAACAATCATAGTGCTGATTTGGTTCCTGGGTTAAATAGCTAGCACTTGCGCCATGATAAAATCAAATTTCATGATACTGAAGCCGTAAATTTACAAAGTCATCAGAATTGTATCCAGTATTAACTCTGTTCATTCTTGGTTCAAGAGACATCACAGGAGGTGATTTTCGTAAAACCTGTTCTCATTGAGATATGAGAACGAACGAAGCTATGTAAACTTGGTTACACCTGTACCACCACTAGTGAGCCTGAGAGTCATACTAAACACAGAATATCATAAGGTAAGTGGGACAGGTTTGGAATAAGTATTTTTTGCAGGCGTTGTTGATTTTTTTTTTCTCCTCATTCATGTATGATCATAAGACGCCAAGCTCTGTCACTATATACAGTGTATAATATGAGATCCACAATAATTTTTATGCTTTAGTCACATAATCAATAAGCCGTCCTACCTTCCAATTGACCGTTTGCTGTTATATGGGGGTGAGTGATTGAATTTGAATACGATTTAACATCGCTTTCAACACTATTTCAGTCATATCACGACATTAGGTTCCTATTCCTTTTCACACCTGGAAACCACACGGGTAAGGTCCTATCCCTTTTCACACTTGGGACCCCATGGCCACGGGTGCCCCCGTTAGTCGCCTCTTACGACAAGCTCTCCGAGGGGCTGAGACCTATTCTTACCATGACCTGGAGTGTGCACAATGACACCCCAGATCAATCCCCCCAGATGCCCTCCAGTGCTGTTATATACACTGTTTTGGAGCATGGAAGAGTAAATTGATGATCCTGGGCATTATAATACATGTAACTCATTTTAGTCCGGTGGCTTAAGGTCAAGATCGTGACCGACTGGAATAAAGCACCATATTTTGCACAGAGGCTGATTTGGGCATAATGAATGATCTCAGAAGGGGTGCCCATTTCTAAAGGAGGTGGAAGGCCCTTAATTTGCATAAATCCAATATGGCCGCCATAATATATACAGTAGCCTCCTGTTGGCGACTGTTTGACCACTTGAATCGCTTTTTTACACGAGATTGCTTTTCTACGATCATGACTGACTCAGCAAGGAATTAATAACGATCACTGGAAACTTTATTATCCGTTGAAAATCCAATATGGCCGCCAGAGCGTCACC
The DNA here is from genome assembly GCA_036873755.1 of Hanleya hanleyi. NCBI lineage: Eukaryota > Metazoa > Mollusca > Polyplacophora > Lepidopleurida > Hanleyidae > Hanleya > Hanleya hanleyi. The sequence continues at coordinate 71,211 of JAVTVY010038427.1, read as the reverse complement.
AATAATGGTATTATTGCCATACACATGTATGTGCGTTTGTATACATGCTAATATATATCATATGTATATTTATGAAGGCTCCATCGAGAGGTTTCTGTACATGTAGCTCTGCTATGATTAACTCGATAAAGCATGCATGAAGGTTATTGGCTATTTTCTTTTCTACAAATATCCAATATGGCCACCAGCGCCTCATCCTCAATGTTGATTATCGGTACTGAAAACAAATCTGTTTCGAAGGATGAAATTTCAGGTTATCGTATATGCCACGATCGTGAACTACATCAAATGTTGCCAACTGATTTCTTCCCAGATTCTTACATGTAAATTAGCATGTGTAAATCCAGCGGCAAAGGGAGTTAACCAGTAAACCCGATCAGGCGAAAAACTGTGCTAATTAATTACCCTGGGGTAGATTTACTTGTTTCAAGTCTCATAAATGGTTTCGATATTGGGCACTCGACAAACTATGCTTTTACTGTCTCGCGTAATCGTTCGTCGGCTATGCAAAACCCTGCTATCGTAGAAGCTAAATTAGACAAAGAATTGTCGAAAAGTCGAGTTACTGGTCCCTTTTCAACTTCTCCTTTTGACAGTATGGTTGACTCTCCTTTAGGCTTTGTCCCCGAAAAGGAACCTTATACTTTTAGGGACTCTCGGTGGCCGAGATCTAAGGTGCATCGCTGGTGATCGCTAGCCTCGCACCGCTGAACCGGCACGGGTTCGAGCCTCGCTAGTGCATGTGTGAAAATTTGCCAGTTACTTGCCGACTGGTCGGAGGTGGTTCTCAGGTATTCCAGCTTCCTCCACCATTAAAACTGGCTGTCACCATATGAGTGCAATAACCTTGAGTGTGATTAAATCCCCCTACTTTTAGGATGATCTTACCCTGGAAAAATCTGCCTTGTCCATTAACGGTGCGATTCCGCAGGATCTATGATATGATGACAAAAATCTAATTAGATGATGCCTTCCGCATCATACCTATCGAGCCAGCGATCTACCCTTATTGGGGTTTACCTGGGGCGACAAGTATTTTTATGATCGGCGCCTCTCAATGGGATGCTCTACATCCTATAAAATATTTGAGAGCTTAAGTCATTCTCTGCAATCGGTTATGGCTACAATATCAGAGGTGACCCACATACTGGACGACTTCATGTTCGTAGGTACAAATGGCGCTAGCCACTTTTCTATAGCTCTTAACACTTTCACTTACTTGTGTGAGTATTTTGGCATTCCAATCAAACATGCTAAGACTTACTACCCATCAACTACTATGGTTATGCATGGGTTTCAACTGGACTCTAGAACTATGAACGCATCATTTCCAGAAGGGAAAATTCATAAACTGAAAAGCATGCTGGGTGAATTCTCGCGCCGCAAAATGATAACCCTTGTGGAACAGCAGTCTCTCATTGGCTCGCTCAAGTTTGCCTGTAAAGCCGTGGTGCCCGGCAGGTCATTTCTCCGCTGCATGATAGACTTGAACAAAAGGTGTATCACAGGTTCACCATCACATTCACTTGAATAAAACTAGAGCCTATATTAAGCCTTGTCTTGCATTCCTGGAGCCTTTCAACGGAAAATGAATTTTCCTTCACCAAATTGGGTCTCCACTGATGTGATCAAACCAGATCAAACTCTTTTACGACGCTGCTGGTACCTTGGGTTTGGCAGCTGTTTTTTCTAATCCTCGTAGATAGGCCAAGAATGGTCACTTACATATCACGGTCAAGAGGTTGTTCCCCATCGTGCTTGCCGTGGAAATTTGGGGCCACAAACTGTCAAATCATAACATTTTCTTTCTTTGTGATAATATGGCCGTGGTTGAAATAATCAATCACCAGTCTGTCATTACATTACATTACATGTTCAGATTAAAACGTATTTCGGAGCAATCTAACGTTGTAATTTCAGGAAATCTTTCAATTTCAGGAAGCGCTGTCTCTAGCCCCTTGGCTCAACCGCTCGTCGCATCCAATACCCTGTCTGTTGTTGACTCTTTGAATCAGACAGCTAGAGTTCTTCTGACGGCATCCCTTGCTGAAATTTCCCTGAGAGTATACAAGCGCACGCATGACAAGATTAGAATATAGAGATTTCCTCAATAACAGTGGTCAGTGTACTAGTAAGACATTCCCGACCTCATCGGCACGGTTTCCTTCAAAGCATTCTTGCATTTCCACAAGTATGCACCCTCCACAGTTTATGCATTCATATCGGCTATCAGCTATGTGCACAATTGGGCTGAAGTAAACGACCCTGCTCAGTTATTCCTTGTCAAAAAGCTATTTACGCGCATGTAAAATTACACGGTTAGCCGGATACCAGGCTGCCCATAAGAATATTCTCCATAAGATATTTGATGCTATACCCTACACTGTATCCATGTAATTCTTTTACGAGCAATGTTCGTGGTAGCTTTTCATGCTTTCTTACGTGTCAGTGAATTGACAGTTCGTTCAGAAGCAATAGCAATGTTCTTTGATACGACGTCTCCTATCCGACCATTCTGGTCCGTTACAAAGCATGAACATTATTATCCGCAACTTCAAACACAACATATCCCATAAACCAGTTCATTTGTTTATATCATCGTATACTGAAAATGTTAGATATAGTCCAGTTCGAGAAATCCGTGCTTATTTTCTTTTACATATTTCACATCCCTGTTCCAATTTCCAGTAGATGCGTCCGTCACCGCTGCCTATGTCTCAGCTCATGTAAAAAACGGAATCCCTTTAATCGGCATTGACCCTCTTTAATTGGCCATAGTTTTCGCATTGGAGCTGCCACTTCAACTTCAACAGCAGGAATCCCGAATAACATATTCAAAAATGTGTAGATGGAAGTCTAACGCCATATTAGAATGACACATTCACTTGTTAGCTATGCATTGTTCAGTCACGGACTGCATTGTATGGTAGCCCCAGCGAATTAATTCCATAAATAAGAATCTGGTCCAACTTGACCCAGTTTGGCAAAGGTACCTCAGGGCCTGTCGTGGCATCTCAGTTCTATATGATTATTTTCTAATATTTGCTGTATACTTAATACCAAGAAAACAATTTTAAAAAATAATTCAAAATTTCGGATCGAAAATTCTTCAAAAATTGACCATGTTTTGGTTCTGACGTAGCCGTAACGTCATTATGGCGGCCATCTTGAATAATTTTTGCATTTCTCACTAGACCTGTTCCAACACTATTAGTGTGGAAATTCTCAGACTCCTTCCCCAGAGGAAAGCGAATTTATGATGTTTTGAAAATCGTTGGGATCAAACTTGCCATTTATAGGCCCAAAATGACCCCGGGCCCCTAATGGGCCACATATTGCCTCCTGGGCCTCGAAATCGGGGGCACCCCTTCTGATATTGTTCTCCGTGCCTCTGAGGACACGTGTGCCAAATTTGGTGCTTTATTCCACTCTGTCACGATAAAGTGAAAATCTGGCCTTAAGCCACCGGACTATTTATGCTTACAAAATTACTAGATAAAAGAAGAAATGTATGCATATAGTAAGGCACACAAATAATTGTAATCTTATGTGTATGTGTATAAAACATGTAATCAGTGTATATAAGCCAGCCTGCGAATCGGCCTGCCACAGGCTTGCTACCACAGGCCCAACAGTCCATGACACTATCCCCAGATGTCAGTTTCCACACCAACATTTTCACCCACAACAGTATCCCCACACAACATTTTCCTCAGGCGACATTTTTCCCACCCTAACATGCCTAATATTACGTGCTGTAATAATTCGATCCGCCGCCTGACAATCACAGTAGCGGTCAATTCCCTACCTTGATTTTCTTTTTTAAGTTTGCCCGTAGGAGAATTCTAGGAATTCTGACTCAGCCAGCTTGACTAAGAGTATAATATAAACAATGCTACAAAGAAATTTGAAGTTATTTATTCGGAACGTAACTTAAGATTATATGGCAATGAATGAAAAGTGATCACAAATTACCGCTGCATGAAAGCAGCAAGAATGTGTCCTACTAGTACTATTACCCAGCCGCTGCCCAGCAGATTCCCAGCCGATTACCCAGCCGTGCCCACCCGACATATTTGTTATTTACGGCATTATTCTGAGAAATTATTCATGCATTCTGTTATAATATTTATACGATTCTGTTTTTATCTAGTATATTTTCAGGTATATATATCGGATCCTGAAAGGCCCTTATTCGTCGATTCATTCTTCCACGCATAAAACTTTGAGAATCAGAGATGGTGGCAGAATTTCAGCATGGGGTGAATGTAAAATTTCTCAGAATAACGCCGTAAATAACAAATGTAAGTCCGCTGGGCATTTCCGTCACGGCTGGGTAATCGGTTGGGAAACGGCTGGGCAACGGCTGGGTAATAGTACAACCCAGCAAGAATTTGATATTATTATTTGGTCACTTCATCAACACTATATATCCACTTTTTAGTTTGAATTAAAAATATTTAATTCATAACGATTTAGACAAAACTGAACTTTCAAACAATACATTATCCCCCCCCTTCCCTCCCCAAAAAAAATCCACTCAAACGTATTGATTTGAGATCCGACGAAAATTGAACAGGTTGGGGAAAATACCTTGATCGAGGTACAATACCTTTATCGGGGTATTATACCTTGATCGAGGTATAGGTCTATACCTAGATTGGGGTATAGGGCTATGTCAACTTCAGTTTAAGTCAATTTATGGAAAATGTGGACATCCACACATACCCTGGACTGTATGGATCTTTCAACAACATCTATGGCTTCATTGTTCCACGATTTTCACATCAACATATTGCTTCGTTTTATGCGACTAATCAATCAAATTAGCCACTCTAATATTTCAAAAATGAAACATGGATTCAAATGACATATTTGGTGAAATTTATTATGTAAATGAAAATGGCATGTGATGGCATACTTCCATCTCAAAGTCATATCCATGTTGCATGAATGTAGATGCACTGACTGATGAATAAATTTGATTAATTTGTCAGATGCAATGCACAATCTCCTAGCATGCATACACATGGCAGGGTCATAATACCCAGAGCAGAGGTCTGTTTTTTATGTGCACATGCTAGCAGTTTAGATTATGTATCTGTCAGTTGAACTTGATTTATTAACTAGGCATTGCCTCCCAAGTCCTGCTATTTGCGCATGACCTTGATATGAAGTATGCCACCCTATGCTTTTTTCATTTACAGAATTAATTTCACCGAATATGTCATTTGAAACCATGTTTCATTTTTGAAATATTGAAGTGGCTAATTTGAATGATTAGTCGCATAAAACGAAGCAATACGTTGCCGTGAAAATCATGGAATAATGAAGCAATGGATGCTGTCAAAAGATTCATGCAGTCCGGCATGTGTGTGAATGTCCACATTTTCCATAAATATATAAAAACTGAAGTTGACATAGCCCTATACCCCAATGGAGGTATAGGCTAATACCTCGATCAAGGTATAATACCCCGATCAAGGTATAATACCTCGATCAAGGTATTTTCCCCAACCTGTTGAAGAAATAAAGTTCATTGAAATTCAATTTTGATGCTTAGTGTCGGTACAGGCCTACACCAGACCGTGCCAAGAAATAAATAACGGACAAAACAGAACATAACAACGTGGCAACAATAATCGTAATATTAGTGTGGGGAAATGTCGTGTGGGGATAAACTGCTAAAGCACGACCCGGAGTATCATGGCAACTCCATATTTCGTCATCCCTTATCACATACCCCTCGATTGATTCTGTGCCACAGATGATAACTGGTTTCATCAAAACCTCTTTCGAACATAAATGTACCAACAACGATGGTTAGAATAAACATAGATGTTCGTCTAAACGAAGCCTGATAAATAGTTTGTAAGATGGACATGATTTTTAGCGGACAAATAAGCACTCGGTCAAGGTTGTCTAACCGCAGCTGTCTAACTGGACTATTTTCGTTTGGCGGAATAATATGTAATCCGGCTTTAGAGCAGATCCTCTCAAAAATTTTCCCAGGGCAAATTATTTCTTATAAAGGTGTGAAAACATGATCAAATCTGTGTTTATCCGTGAAAACGATCGAATACGATTGTAGTGAAATTCAGCATTATATATATTCGAATAGTGCATGAATAAATTACACAAATTAATTATTAATGTTACATTTTTCAATATTTATCAACTAACGCCAAGGAAAATCACCAATATGTTGATTAGAAAAAAAGGTTGAGCGCTGTTCATCAGGGTTATTTTACGGTCAGGAACTTCAATATCAACCATTTAATAATCTTCATATGATAAGTATTAGTCCTACTCTGATTTACTTCCGTAACATTTTCAACAATAAATACCAGTATGCCCTAAGCTCTACTAAAGCAAGCAACTGCCATGCATTAATAGTGATCATGTAGATACCATACCGACTGATATTATTTATTTTCTAATTTGATCAAGCAACCAATTGATGAGCAATATTTGAAATGTAAATATAAAAAATAACAGTAACAATCATTGCTAATATAGATTTTTGTCTTGAATCTGCGTGAACAAGGGACATACCATTCATACTCCGCAACTACGACGCATCACGGGTTATATAAGGCTCATTAAAATTAAGTCTCTTTATCATGATTGCTCGCCGCCAATGTTGCCTCCTCGCCGAAGATTGTTTTCTTGATTGCGTCTCAATAAAAACAAATATTGTCATTGACATACGATACAGCTAGGATTCTATTTGGATACGAAACGGTATCTATGGTTGGCCATCCCTGCCAGAATTCGTCATTTAGAGGCTGCCTCTAAATAATATATACCATGGTATAAAATGCCAAGCCTGCCATAATTCGTATTTAGAGGCTGCCTCTAATTATTTTGTACCATGGTATAAAATGCCGAGCCTGCCATAATCCCTATTTAGAGGATGCCTGTAAATCGCCAAGCCTGCCACAATTCGTATTTAGAGGCTGCCTCTAATTATTTTGTACCATGGTATAAAATGCCGAGCCTGCCATAATCCCTATTTAGAGGATGCCTGTAAATCGCCAAGCCTGCCACAATTCGTATTTAGAGGCTGCCTCTAATTATTTTGTACCATGGTATAAAATCGCCAAGCCTGCCATAATTCCTATTTAGAGGATGCCTCTAATTCATTTTAGCCGTAAGTCGTAAATTTTCGCCTTCTTATTACTTCCACCAATGATATGCGCTTTCACAAATTTGGTGCCATATCTCTACGCTTGTTACAAGTTTACTCATTGGTCAAATTTAATATTCTTGATATGACATCGAGTTGTTTATGACTTACGGCTAAAATGAATTAGAGGCATCCTCTAAATAGGAATTATGGCAGGCTTGGCGATTTTATACCATGGTACAAAATAATTAGAGGCAGCCTCTAAATACGAATTATGGCAGGCTCGGCATTTTATACCATGGTATATATTATTTACAGGCAGCCTCTAAATACGAATTGTGGCAGGCTTGGCGATTTAGAGGCATCCTCTAAATAGGAATTATGGCAGGCTCGGCATTTTATACCATGGTACAAAATAATTAGAGGCAGCCTCTAAATACGAATTATGGCAGGCTTGGCATTTTATACCATGGTATATATTATTTAGAGGCAAGGCAGCCTCTAAATGACGAATTCTGGCAGGGATGGCCAACCATAGGTATCGATACGAAATGAACAGTACCCGACGTATTGCAGCAAAAGTCATCTGGCTAAGAAAAAAAACCCTTGACGAGATATGTATTGGCCTACCGATGTCGTTGAGAGTAGTACTATAAGTGGATCTAGGACCCCATTGACCTACTTCCGACAGGGGGTGCCAATCTTGTGACGTCACTTCTGGTTCCGGTCACGTGACCGGAAGTTACCTTTGATCTCTGCGCATGCGCACAATACCGGATATTAATAATGTCGCGCAGGGGTCAAAGGTCACTTCCGGTCACGTGACCGGAACCGGAAGTGACGTCACAAGATTGATGGCGCCCCATGTCGGAATTAGGTCAATGGGGTCCCGGATCCACTTTTACAATATCGGATATTAATAGTGGTGCACAGGGGTAAAAGGTCACTTTCGTGTCACGTGACAGCCCGGAGTTATCTCCCCTAGTTCCAGTTTTTGCCACCCGGGCAACGAGTCAATACGAGGGTCAGTCACCAAGGTCAATACGACCCAATTTGCTCTTTCAAATGGGTAACTACGGTACGGTATTAAAGAAAAAGAAAAAGGAACCACATAATCACATTGTTGTGCGAAAAAAAAAAATTTATAGCAAAGAACACAGCATAGATGCAACAGTTATTTCCCCTTAACATGACATTAGAAGGCCAATGGAATATCCGCAGTGTCAGTCCATCTATATTTTAGCATTTATAGGGGCATCAGTCTAAATATCCAGATACGTTGTGGTCAACAACACAACATATAGACAACAGTTATTTTCAGAAGTACAGTGGAATATCTATCCATCTATATTTTAGCATTTGTAGGGGTATCACTCTAAATGTCCAGATACGTTGTAGTCACACCATCTGAGAGAACTTTGCGTTTGGGGTAGAAGAAGGTGAAGGTATCCCGCTGCTGGGTGTAGGAGCGCATCTGGTTCTGGACGACTCGGAAACCTGTATTGGTCCCACTGGCACTGGTCTGGCTTTGGAGTACATCGCGTTACAGGGCTTTGGTGATGTTATTATCCCGACGACTGACGCCTTTACAGCTGAATTTGTTGTTCCCCTCTCCATTGCAATAGTACGTTTTTAAGCACAGAGCTATCATGGTCTCACCCTTCCACTCGAGTTTGAAGAGGCCGGGGGTCATTTTATCATAGTCGTAATTGTCTTTTCTCGGCAGCCATCCGTATCGTTCCGCTTCATACGGGGCTCGTAGTCCCGGTTTCACTAGCGACCCCCAGTCCGGATTGGAAACGGTCATGCACGCGGAATCCGTATCCATTTCCATTAAATGCCAGTCTGATTGATCGAAATACACACCCATGAAGTCTTATAGGAATCGCAGCATCCACAGTTTGGCTAGTTGGTATACCATGCGCCCGATTTGTAGTGGTAGGTTGTACGTACTGGTCTTTTTGGCCGAAGTGACTTCGTAGGCGGTGTCGTCAATGACTTTGACGGACCGAAACAGTGGAGTTGATGCGTTTGCGGGCTTGTTTGACGGTAGAAATCTGAATGTCGACGTGGCGGTCCTGGTTGGTTACGGTTTTACCATAGCCACTGTTGCCAAACAATTTCATCGTTTCTCCGATGATGGCTTTACTGGGGTCGGCATCTCCCTCGCGACTGGCGGTGGTCACGTCCTCCGCAAACTTCTCGAAACAAGCCTCGGGGGGTGAATTCTATCACTTGGTATATTTTGGTGACTTTCAGACCGTGACTCAGGTACCAGTGCAGTAGAGGAGTGCCCAACATACTACCGATTAATATACGCTGGGGGTATTTCAGTACATTATGTTCTTCGGCATACGCACGCATGGTAGGGCCAATGTCGTCTCGTTCCACCTTGGTGTTTTAAAGGTGGATGGGCATTCGACAAATGTGTCTTTCAGGTGGTCAGTGACGTGAACATCACATTCCACAAACCCGTAGAGGTCTCCCGTCTGAACAGCGCGTAGGACGTCGGCCATGGTAATAATAGTCCGGTAATCCAGCAGCCGGTCTTGGGCGTGTATGAAGGTGTACAAGTCAGGTTGACGGCATTGCATCTGGTGAAACTCACATTTCCACACCTCGTGGTAATCGTACCCCAACCCCCGGGCGGTTCTGATCTACCTCTTGACGTAAGGCGGCTGCCGTCAGTCCACGGCGCTCGTTATAGCGCCCTCCTGTCATCGAACACTCAAGGCCGTGCCAATAACAGCCATGGAACTGGAACCCGGTCGGTATTTTGTTGATGATGGCGAATGCGTCCACGGGAAGGCGCCGATCTCAAATTCGTTTTTTCTGTGTGGTTGCCTTGATGACGGATAGTGACGCCTCGTCGCTGACTTTCCCAATCCAACCATTGTTCTGCTTCATGTTTTGTAGAACGTTAGGCTTTAATTTCCCGCTTCTCAGGCAGCCACCGGGTACAATGACCGGCCGGCATGGGTTTACCTAAACACGATAGGTAGAGGGCATTGACGTCGAATCCGATTATTTTCTGACACAGTTTTCCTCCTTGAATATGCGTTAGCTCTTTCTCATGGTACGGATGGAATATAATACTGGGACAGCCCACGATATTTCCGTTAAAACAGTCAAACATGTCGGCGTCATCCTGTTCGATGAGGGCGAGAAAAGTGGGTAAATCCTGGAACAGATACCGCAGGGTCAGACTGGGGATGCTTACACATTCTTTAAACACGTCGACACTCATATCTCCGTAGAAGGCGACCAATTTATCGGTAGCTTCCAGAAAAGGGACGACATCCAGATTGTTGTAATAGACGAGGAAATCCCAGAGAGTTTGCATACCTTCACGGACCCACACCTGTTGAAGTTCGGTATAGAGGGCGTCAGATAGTGCTTCTCCTTTGAGATCGTTGTAGAAGGCCTCTTGGTGTGGAAGTTGCGGTTCGTCCAGACGGCCGAGACTGGTCTTGTAGGTATATGGAAAGCAGCTTTTTCTCTGGGTACAGTCGTAGGCTTTCACCGACTGATCATAGCTGTAATTCAGCGCCAGGTACTTCCGGACAACTAGAAAGCGGAGTGAAGTCGTGGATAGAGCGATGTGGTTGTTCGTCTTCTTGATGACGTGTTTGATGGTCCCGGCTTTGGCTAGGTAGGGGTACAAGAATTCTTTGATCAAGTTCAGGTCGTACGGCCCGGAATTGAACCCGAAGACGGGTAATTGGTTCATATATTCCAACAAACGTAGTTTTAGTTTCTGGGCGTAGGGTTTCGGTGGTTTGGCTCCCTCGTCCTCGCTTTCGTCGTCGTCATCCCGGTGTCAATCTCCGAAGCCGATGTTGGAATACGCGCATCAAGTGCCGCTGATACATCACGGAACATCGCGGAGGCGAGATGTGCCGCACTGGCTTGACTAAGGGTCTCCAAGTAGTCCATCATTCGGGTAATCAGTTCATTTGGATTGCCGGTGGAGACGAAACAGACCGGGGCAGCCTCATACCCGAGCAAGTTGGTGTTGATACTCACACTCAAGTGAATGTGACGCTGGGTCCATTGAGTTTTGGCCGATACCTTTTGCATGGGTTCTAGTAGAGCTTCAAAATCGTAGCAGGCTCGTTACGGGAAATGGTGGTGGGTCATGGGAACGTCAATGGCTTCATCCGCCAGCTCTTCAAATATGGTGGGTGTGTTGTGGAAGGCGCCACCGGGGAATTTTCGTTTGCTGGTCTTGTCGAGGGTTTTCTCGTGACGGCATGAAAGCCGAGACTTTTCGAACACTCGATGGCGTTTACTACAACTGTACGACTGGGCATAGATATTCATGTCCGTAATATATGAGAAATGCCCGTCAGTGTCCATTTGGTACAAATTCAAGTTCATGGTTGTGTCATACTTCCCAGGGGAACGATGCACAAGGCGGGCTACGAGTCGAGGGTCATCGGTGTTGTCGTCATCCACGTGTTGGAACAGACTACACGACAACAATAACGTGGAACAAGCTTCCCACCACATTCAGTTGTGATAACGGAACCCAACGGCAGTGCTGTTATTTCATGTTCTGTTCTTGTAAGTACTTTTTCCAATAGCAGTTGGCCATTCGATCACACATCTGGGGTCGGGCCTGGTTGAGATGTACCGCCAGGCAGCGGAATAGACATTTCTGATCGGTGTAAGGCCCGTGATGCCCACTTACTAAGGCGTACATACCTTTCTGGATTTTCAGCCAAGGTGGTAATATGATGGGGGCGCGAATGGGATGGTCGATCATGTTAGTCACGTAAAACCTAACATTCGTCGCCATCTCCACCTGCCATTCGGTGTTGCTGCGTTGTTGTCGGGTCCATTCCTAGCTATCCAAGGTCTCTAGTTGATCCAGTATCGTGTCCAGGGACGGCCGATCTGTAATGGTGAAGGGCTGGTTTCCTTATGCCGTAATTAATACCCGAAGGTAAGATTTAATCTGAAGGCTGTAGCTTGGTCCTCAAAAATAATATAGGCGTGATGGGAGAGACGGGTGTAATCTTTTAACCGGAAATTGTACAAGTTCAATATAGAGCGATGGCGGTGAAAACAGTGGCGGATGGTAGGCTAGTGACGTTGATAAATCGTACTGACAGCTTCCTGTATCGGTAATACTTCTACGAGAGGTTCGTCATGATCTATGGTAAAATCGTCCACTGGCCTGGTGTGGTCTGTATTCAGGGTCAGCGGTAATCGTTCACGTTGCATTATTGGAATGGTCAGTATTGCCCCTACTCTAACATTTCCACTAAGTCCAAGCGATGAGAACGACGTAGTCTGTATCAGTTGCTGTCTACAGCCCCTGTTCTTTTTTAGCCGGTACCAGGTATCAATACAGTCGTAGATCTGTTTTCTTAGGTTGAACGGGTAAAGTGTTCTGATGCAATCGATCATCTCCTCGGTTACTCCAAGGTCGCCAGTACTGCCCAATAGGCTGTGCAATAAAGTCGGCTTCTCGGACGGGTTTATCGACACTGCGAACTGCACTGACTGGCTCTGTGCAGCGTGGTGTGTAAGATTTGGAGCTCGTAATGTTGTGCCACATGGCTTCCCCTCAACTTCCAAAACATGAATACAGGATTTCACTGCAATACAGGGCTGTACAACGCTAAAAAAATATAGAGGATACCTCGCGCCTAATATAAGGTCTGGTGAGAATTATGGAGCGACATTCGCAGGGCAAGTGCAATTTTTTTCTTTTTAAACGCGAAATCTGCGAAAATTCTCAACAAACGCAGTTTTGAGCGACCTGTCTGAATTTGATTCGCTAACGCCAGAATCCCTACAACTGCTAGAATCCTACCAACAGTTCCTGGCACGGTGCCAAAAATGTGTGTTTTTTGGAGACAGGAAAATTGACGCCAGCACTGCAATACAGGGCTGTACAACGCTAAATAAATTATAGAGGACGCCTCGCGCCTAATATAAGGTCTGATGAAAATAATGGAGCGACATTCGCAGGGCAAGTGCCATTTTATTCTTTTTAAACGCGAAATCTGCGAAAATTCTCAACAAACACAGTTTTGAGCGACCTGCTTGAATTTGATTGGCTAACGCTAGAATCCCTCCAACTGCTAGAATCCCACCGACAGTTCCAGGAACGGTGCCAAAAATGTGTGCTTCTTAGAGAAAGGAAAATTGACGCCAGCACTGCAATACAGGGCTGTACAACGCTATAAAAATTATAGAGGACACCTCGCATCTAATATAAGGTCTGGTGAAAATTATGGAGCAACATTCGCGGGGCAAGTGACATTTCTTTCTTTTTGAACGCGAAATCTGCGAAAGTTCTCCACAAACACAGTTTTCAGCGACCGGCTTGAATTTGATTGGTTGAACGCTAGAATCCGTCCAACTGCTAGAATCCCACCGGCAGCTATAAAAGGGGCGGAATTCTGAACCCTGTATTCATTTTTTTGAAAGTTGAGGCGAAGCCCTGTCACGCAAGCATCATGAATCCTGACTATGCTACACCGGTGGTGTACACCGACAACGATCATACTGAGTATACTGCCGCTATCAACGTGGTTGTCAACAACTTTAAATTGCCTGCACCGCTTGTCAAACCGGAGACTACCACCACCACCGACCCACTACAGCCTGGATATAGCTCAGTTATTGATGCTGCGATGGACTTCGCTATAAAGATTGAACCATTTCACTTTACATTATCAGCACTACTGAGCAGCCGTGAAACTACCACCAGCATCACCCACAGCCTGACTATAGCGCCGTTATTGATGCTGCAATGGACTCCGCTATCAAGATCGAGCAATTAACCATGGGTATTGGAGCTAATCGCTACCAACATCCACCCAGGCACGCGATCAAGCCCAACGCCTTCCTGAACCAACCTTTATCACCGACGTCAAATGCCAGCGGTGATGCCATTATCAACGAGGCGATGAATACCGTTAATCGGCGATGGAAACAATCGCCTAATGTAACACTGACCATCGATGGCAACCAATGCATCTCACTAGACACAGCCCCTAAAGGGAAGAGAGCCCCGAGACATATTGACCTGGTTCCCATCGCCTGGACACAACTCATCTCGGCTTTTCGAGAAGCGGAGAAATTTATCAAGGGTACGAGCAGAGCGGAGACCCGTATTCATGACTCAATATATCTCAGCTACACGGTGTACAACGATCAGTCGTTAATGCACATAAGGGTCTGGCAGTATGATATGGCGGTCCACATCTGGCGGCAATTGGTCGTACGCTACATCTTGGCACATAGAGATTTTTACCGGATGACGATCTTAAGTTACGTTGGTGAACAGAAGAAACTTTGGTAAAACAATTTTGTAAATAACATGGCGCTGATCGTTAAGACTTTTGTATACTAAAACTAACTCATAATAAGCTACACTGTAAGGAAAGGGAAGTCATTTCAAGCTTACAGATAACTTAAAAGAGGGGCATTCAAATGTTTCGTCCAGTATCACTCTAGCGACATTCTCTTGGAGTCTGACTAGGCGTTCCAATTTATACTTGGCTGTATGACCCCAAACAGTACAACAGTAATTAAGAACAGGTTGAATATAACAATTGTAGAACATGATCCTTGCAAACAGTGAAAGAAATTTCTTAATTCTCCTTAAAAGAACAGTTTTGGAGACGATTTTGTTTGCAGTGAAATTGACATGACTATTCCAACTTAAGTTATTGTCATCACTGACTCCAAGAAGCTTTTCTTCTTTAACAATTTGTATCTTAGATTGATCTAAGCCAATATCGAGTACATCTGTCTACAATCGACAACGTTTCTGTAGTGTAGCAACTACCATACATTTAGTTTTATCAGCATTAACAGACATTTTATTTTCATTACTCCATTCATTTATACCAAGAAAGTTAGCATTTAAACGAAACTCAACATCAGTAATTGTTTTTCCAGTGGTAGATATGGTAGAGTCATCAGCATATATGTCAGTTTCGGTATCTGTGTTCAGAGGGAGATCATTTATAAACACTAAAAAGAAAAGCGATCCTAACATACATCCCTGTGGCACACCCTGCATTACTGGACAACTGTCTGATAAGTGGCCTTTAATGCATACCTTTTGCATTCGTTCCTTAAGATATGATATAAAAAACTGAACAGTTAAACCTGAACATCCATAAATACCTAACTTCTTTAAAAGTATATCATGATCAACTAAATCAAACGCTTTTCTAAAATCAACAAAAACAACACCGGTTAAAATACATCGCCAACAGCTTGATAAAAAGAATCAATAAGTTTGGTAAGAGCTGTTGCGCAGGAGTGAAAGGGTCTAAAACCGGACTGATTCTCATATAACAAGTTATTACGCCTCAGAGTAGCTTGTTTGATAGCCGATTGGTCAATTGCCATCCCATAAATAGTTCGTATTAGGGCAGCCACACACCTAATACGAACAATCACGTGTTAACGTTACCATAGTGGAAGGTGAAATTGACGTAGCCTGTCCTTCAATGCAACGTCACAAAGCCGACACGTCACAAAACGAAGAGCTACGTCGTATCAATGGCTTTGTGACGTTGCGCCTAAGCGTTTGGTTTCAACCCAAAGACGTTGTGGGCATGCGCGACTCTTTCGTATTAGGTCAGGAAATGTGAATCAGTTGAAATTGTCTTACGAAAACAAAACGCATTTAATCGTTGTTGTCGTCGCGTTTTCGGCTTAAACAAAGGCTCTTCGGCATAATAAAATCGTTATGATGTTTGTTTGAGGGGGCATACGAACTATTTACATGGTCAGTGTGGGGAATTCGACGGCTCGACCGATAAGAATTCCCCACACTGACCATGTAAATAGTTCGTATGCCCCCTCAAACAAACATCATAACTGATATCATTAGAGGTCAAATAACCATAAAAATGCTCATGCACATGTTTCTCCAGTATTTTAGATAATACTGGTAAAATAGAGATAGACCTATAATTGCCAACATTTGCCCTGGAACCATATTTAAACAAAGGAATAACCTCTCGTATTTTCCATATCTGTGGAAAAGTACATGTGTGTATTGAGCAATTAAATATTTTCTTAAGAGATTGCGCAAGTTGCTTAGCCCCTATTCGTAGAAATTTAGGGTGAATGCCATCTAACCCAACCGATTTCAGTACATTTATGCTTTGTAGGGCAGCTAAAACAGACAGCTTAAAAGTGTTCGGTATCTTGCTGCTTACAAAGTCGTTCAGTTTTTGCAAAGAATCGGACACATTTTCACAGGATTTATGGATAATTTTGTGAGCCACTGACGAGAAGTATTTACTGAACCCATTTGTAATAGCTTCTGGGTCCGAGAGTATATCATCGTCGGTATGAATCTCCGATGGAAAGTGGTTGGATTCTTTGGGGATGATGTCGTTCACAAGTTTCCATAGTTCCTTGGTTGTGTTTCGTTTATTCTGTATTAGTTTTAGGTAATAATTAATCTTGCAGCTCCTTATCAAAGACCCAACCTTGTTCCGTAGAACCTTGAAAAGCGACGGGGGTTCTGCTCGTTTTACCCGGTCTCTGGCTTTGACAGCCGCTGTAATGCTTTCGTCCCACCAGTCTGGTCGTCGTTGATATTTTACACGTTTAGACTTGATGGGAGCGTGATATCGAGAACCATTAAAAATATATCCACCCAACCTTCTAGAGCATCGTTCACATCATCAAAAACATCTAGGACGCACCACGGGGTTATCTCTAGGTCACGTCTGAATGCAGCTTCGTCGAAGTTCTCCATAGATCTGTACTGCATGTATTTGTGATTATTTGCACATGAAAGTATTACTGATCTAACAAAACAAATCGAGAAATGATCACTTATGTTCACGTTGGATACAGATACATTGTTAATAACATTCTGGTTTGACACAAATAGATGATCAATCAAAGTTGAAGTTTCCTCCGTGATTCTCGTTGTTCACATATTAGTTTAGTGAGGCCGTAGGATTCAGTAATATTTAGCCATTTTAGGATCTTTGACTGTCCAGCAACTGCGTACACCCGGTACCCACGCCCGTCCTAGATGGAGCCTTACAGAATGTACAGGAACTAGATGTTGAGCAGGCCTTTCGGCTCCGTGTGCATGAAGATATCTCCGAAAGCCGCATTGAAAACTTTTTCGCTACCGAACCTAGCCGGGACCCTCGTCTCCAGGGGGAGGTGCGTAGCTACATCAATTTACAAATGTAAGCTACATCTGTGAACTGAACAGTACTTTGCGCGTGTCCTTACTAATATAATACCCCGTGATGTTGACAAGGTGTTATTTACTCATGTATATAAATTATGTAAGAACAAATTGGCCACAAGTTACTGTTACAGTTAACTATTCTTTTTAATTGACTCTGTCATTTTATAAAGGGGTGTCGTATGATATTCCGTTTTATGGTCGAATTTACTGTTGTACAAATATTCCGTGTTATTGTTATGAAAATATAAAAATAATATTTCGTTTCATCGGATGGTGTTGTTCCTTTATTACCATTAGTGTATTGTGTCGGAGCTGGTGTTAATTATTGTGCTTTGGAAAGAAAGTATCTCTTTCGAGAGATTAAGGTAGCCCTGAGAAGGGCCTTTGGAATCACAAACAAAATGGTTTAGTTTCTGCATATCCGCCTGATCATTTCTGCGTTGTGACGGCAGAGTGGACATTTGACTGATAAATGCATGCAGGGCTGTACGGTCACTGCAGCGCAAAACAGTTTTGGTAAGCACCCCAAACACACGCAAAGATGAACGTATGGGGAAAAGGCGTACATAGGTGTCCCCGTCTTCCATACACAGCAATGGACCAGTTCTTGTAATCTTGTAATTCTGTCGTTGAGATATTTCACCCGATCCTCAAATTTTGATAGTTGGACTGAAGCTTCCACAATGGTATTGAACGATTCCCCCAACTCTAGATTCTGTCGCTGGATGGTGTTTTTCAACCTTCGGATGACCCCTTTAAGAAATTCTTCTTCCTTTGCGGCGTCGAAGAGATCCCGTTGTGCTTCCAAGTCTAATTCGGCTTGTAGTACACTCACAGGTCTACCCTCCCGTTGCGAAGTCATCTCTAAATCGGTTTGTAGTACACTCACAGGTCTACCCTCCCGTGTGCAATCTTTAATTGCCTGATGGTCTTCGAGCGTGTTTGGTATGGCATCTTGGAAAGTATGGCAGAAAGTGTCGCCTACTCTACTGAATCCCCTCTTTTTAGCCGCGGATGGGATTCTAGAATTCATCCTGACACGGTGCCAAAAATGTGTGTTTGTTGGAGAGAGGAAAATTGACGCCAGCAGTACAATATAGGGCTGTACAACGCTAAAAATATTATAGAGGACACCTCGCGTCTAATATAAAGTGTGGTGGAAATTATGGAGCGACATTTGGAGAGCAAATGCCATTTTTTATTTTTGAACGCAAAATCTGCGAAAATTCTCAACATACACAGTTTTGAAAGACCTGCTTGAATTTGATTGGCTAACGCTAGAATCCCTCCAACTGCTATAAAAGGCTAGCTCAATCGAGCAGCTTCATACAATCTAACAGAAACATGGAAGACATGAGAAATACCGCTGCCTGGCGTAGAATGATTGAAGTCGTTGACAGCCCCCGGGCATACAGAGTGATATTGATGTCAATGTACGCGGACTTGGAAGAGAGCCCAAGCCGGGAAAATGTTATCCAGGCGTTTACACTGGACGGCATGGGCGCACTACCTCTAGGACCTGTTCATAAATGCGTCTGGGTAGCGTATTGGACATTTTTACGGGACATCCGCCAAGCCCGCGTAGAATGATAGAAGTCGTTGACAGTTCCCGGGCATACAGAGCGATATTGATGTCACTGTACGCGGACTTGGAAGAGAGCTCAAGCCGGGAAGATGTTATCCATGTTTACACTGGACGCCTTAGATACACTACCGCTAGGACCTGTTCATGAAGGGGTCTGGGTATCGTATTGGACATTTTTACGGGACCTGCGTCAAGCCCGCGACGCCCAGGATCACCATCAGCGTATGTTCAAGGGCATCAGATATACCTTAGCGGTTACGGCGGATGTTATCTTCGTTTACCTTCTTCGCCAGCACACGTGAACTTACAACGCATATAAGGGAAGTGGGAAGAGGTGCCCACATACTGACATAGCCACATGACTTCACAGTATAGTCTTCTGGTTAACCTATTCTGTAGCATATACCAAGAATATAGAGGCCACACGTTAAAATATCAATTCCAACATGGTCGAAATTCTTCGAAAGAGCACTTCTAACAAATGCACAAAAATGTACCTTATGTTGTATGTCGTTGTATGTATTGTTGTTGATCCGGGCACCGGTAATCATGGGTCAAGCCGTGAGAGCCTAGCAGCCTAAAAAAATATATATAAATTTTACTGGGCCCCAGCCTTTTTTTTAATTTCACAGGGGCTCGGTAGACGAATATGACCTGTGTACCAGGGAAGGGGGTACTGGTGTCAATGCGTTTATTCGATGACTGGTGTAAATGTGTGATTTGAGGTTTGATTTTGATTTCTTTTTTATCCGGGGACCCGCTTACGGGCTATACGAACATGGACATACCAGTGGATGGGTCCTGGTGTGAATGTGTGTTTGGTATTTGATTTTAATTTCTTTTTCACTCAGGGACCCGCTTTTTTTATTTTACAAGGAGGTATACGAACATGGCCAGTGTACCAGGCTTTAAATAATTTTTTAAATGGTGTTGTTATTTAACAAAAAAAAAAAAGAGAATAATTTGTGCAAAATAAAAGTCCCACTTCGGGTAGTATAGGTAGCCCTGAAAAGGGCTGTTGGGGTAGTGGGTGGGGGGGAACCTTACTTACTTCTCCCAGACACACTGTAGTAATGGTCCACACGGTCAGGGTCGCCGGGTCGTCTTGGTAGAAAAAGCTGGCTTGGGCGAACCCGCGGCAGGACGGTTTCAATGGGAGGACCTGTCGTACATTCTGCCGCGGGAAGGTCGACTGCCTGGCGCCGAAAAAATAACAATCGATGGCTGGACGACCTACATCAGTGATGAAAATAGGCCGCAGCCGCCTACCGCCTCCCGTGGACATTCGGGCTGTTTTCTTGATGCTTCTTGGCGGCACGATAAGCCAAGCACGCCGGGGGAACCCGCCGGTCTTCCCCCGCCTCTCCTCTCTCTTTTCTTTTCCTCTGTGCTCTGTCTTTCTTTTCTCTCTTTTTGTCCTCTACTCTCTCTTTCTCCTTTCTTTTCTGTCTCCTGGTCCATCTTTTCTCTTTTGTCCTTTCTTTACCACCTCCTCTCCCTTCGCTATCTCCATCATATCTGCCATCGCTATCGAGCTCTGTATTTCTTTTCTCTCTTTTTCTTCTCTCCTCTCACTTTCTCCTTTCTTTTCTGTCTCCTGCTTCATCTTTTCTCTCCCTTGTCTTTTCTTTTCTACCTCCTCTATCTCCGCTATCTCCACCATATCTGCCATCGCTTTCGAATAACATCTTCTTGGCTGTCAAAAGAATTGGTCTTTTGTGGATACTTTACCCGCCAAACCTCTATTTTTATAGCTGTGGGAAAGTTCGGGAGGGATTGTGGCTTTCAGTCAATCAAATTCATTAGCCAATCCACAGCGAGTATAGCCCGCTGACCGTTGTGCATTTGCTGACCGAAAGTGTGTTTCTTTGGGAGCCTTTAATTAATGTTACAAGTCGAATACAGAACCGTACAACCCTGTAAAAACACAGAGAAAACATTGCAAATAATTGAAGGTCTGGTAAAAATTACAGAGCGAAATTCGCAGGGCGACTGCCATTTTTTCTTTCTAAACCCGAAATTTTTCAAGAAGACAAAATTTGCCCCAGTGCTGGAAGCTAGCTGGCAGTGTGTCAACATTCTGTTCGCTGCCTCGGCTGATTAACGGAGAAAGCAGACTTGTTCCGACGAATTTGTATATACCAATACTATACAATACGATACGATACCGGCACATATGTAACGGTTAAACGTAGGTGATATTTAACAACATGACACACGCAAGCCGGAAATATTATAGAGGGGCCTTCAAAGAAAAGCGAAATGCTGTCTAATATACACGAATATGAATCTCGCAAGTATTTAAAGGAAAAGTTCGGGTTTGGTTGTCTTTGAAACATATTATTACAGCTCACTAAATTAAACCCAGAAGAAATATTTTCTCATTTAAAAAAATTTGTTTTGAAGGAGTACTAATCATTTTAAAACCGCGAACTCACAGAGATACAGTGCCGCCATTGTATCGTATCCAGAAGGCGGATATGACGTAGGGGAAAGGCTTGGAACTCTTCTGTCTGTTCGGGTAATGTACGTGAAGCACGGGGTCTTCAGTCGAAATTGAGTGAAATCATGTCGACGAGCGGCAGTTCCGACTCCAGCGGTGAAAGCGATGAGGAAGCTGTGTTTGGTCTTCAGGGCTACCAATTCGAGCCGAAACGCTCAGATACGGAGATCAGAGATGCGGGGATAGCAGCTCTAAAGCGAGACAGGCTACGAAATGAAGGCAGAAGCCCGCGTGGAAAATTTAGTACATCATGTACTCCATGTATGGTGTCGGTGCACACGCTGCTCTCATCGACCGCTTACGGGGGAGATCGAGTGTCTTCGCTGTTGGGAGAGCGAACAAAGCCGCGCTCTGGGAACTAGAAATGAAAATGGTATGAGCTATTTAGTATTTGAAGTAATTCTTGCCAATGTTTACACCGTCAAACTTGCACCTTTACACACGCAGCTTCGTGCTGTCAACATATGTTCTGCCTTCCGCTTACGTCACACTGTTTTACATAGTTTTACTCTTATTGGATAAAATAAGTCACGTGACAATACAATGGTTCGGTAAATTTGACAGTATCACAGCATTTGGTTAACTATTTCTGAGTTAAAATAAATTCCAAAAATTTAAAAAAAATACAGTTGAATACCATTTGACTAGCTCTTTCAGTTGAAATATAGCTTTACCATACCCGAACCTTTCCTTTAAGTATAAAATGCATATTTCCTCACGCCCTTTTATCTGGTCCATACATTAACATTGTACGGTACTTTCAAAAATACTGAAAGACAAACTTCACGCTATTAAAATGAAAAAAAAACACACAAGGCAGGGTATTGAGATCTCGGGGCTTGCACATTGAAATGGTTAGAACTTAAACCCAGAACGGGGCTTGTACATTGAAATGGTCTGCGGTCCAGTCATACACCAATACCGATCGGTCCTCGGCCTGGGTGTACACGTCAAACATCTGCAATATGGTAGGTAGCGTTCTTTCCCGACATTGATGGTACAGGTAAAATAGACTGTACTGGCCGCACACCCTACTGTTCAGGCCTTGCAACGCTTCACCATTCTAACACCACGGCTCTGTGCCTTCATCCATGATTAGCCGAGGAGATTTCGGAAAAGGGTACAATGTTCTTGTTCGATTTTACATCCACCGTAGGCAACGACCATCAGCTAAGTCTCGTCAAGGAAGGCAACTTACGCTTGGAACTGCATTTCGGGACACCTCTACCGAGAACCATCAATGTGATTTGCTACGCCGAGTTTGACAACATTATTCAAATCGATAAAAGCCGTCACGTCATGTGTAATTACGTCACTTAACATGGATACAGATCAGATTACCACCGTGCTGGAAAACGATCCGTCGACACATAATGTGTTTCAAGGAGTGTTCGCCCGAGATGTGTTTCCATTAGACCGTGTGTATATCGCCGCCTACGTCCTCAACATGGACCCGATGGATTGGTCCGGCCATCCTGACCAACGTTGATTATGATGGACATAATCAGTCATATATAGTGCTACATTTTGTTACATGCTTTTACATGTCGCGGTATGTACGCCGTAAATGCCCTTATGGCTGCACTGATTGGTTACTTCCCCAGTCCACCGATTGACTGGTATATGCGCGTTAGGGCGTTAGGATAGGGAGTTATGGCATAAAAATAAGGCGTTAAGACGTTGAGACGGGCGTTAAGGCGTACAGATAGGGCGTTAAGGCGTAACAGCGGGCATTGACGGGCGTCACTGCATTTCGGTGAATTAGTAACAATTCTATGGAATATCTAGAAAATCAGAGCTTCTGAGCTATTTTTACCTGTATATGGCGAGATTCTGCTGGTGGACGTTTCGTCCCCGAGGCCCGCCCCCTGTACAGACCTTTTGGTCTTTGATATATGTTGGCATTTGTGGGAAGTTGATGCTGGGTCGACATCGGGCCTTACAGACTAGTCACCTAGCCCGTGCTAGGGGCCGTGTGGTCATGTCATCCAAGTTTCCACATGAACAGGTACAATAAAAGCGTACCTGAGATACAACACATATCACGAATCGTTAGATTCTTGGTATGTGCTTTAGAATAGGTTAACCAATAGACTATACTGTGAAATTGTGTGGCTCTGTCAGTATGTCGGCACCTCTTCCCACTTCGCTTATATGTGTTGTAACCAGGGCGTTGAAGCGTTAAGCTTGGAGTTGGTGGGCGTTGCTACAAGATCACAGCCCACACGACGCATTAGGACCGCGGATGGTCCATCATTACCCCAAACACCTTCCTTCACATCCCCAAAATGCCCAATTTGGCTACTACTTCCACTGATGGAGTCACCAATGACGTCACAGATGAAATGGACATTCCTCAAGTCGTGGTCTACACCACGAGAGCTTCACTTCGACACCTCACACGACGCATTCGGACCACGGATGGTCCCTAAAACACACCCCACGCACCCCTAAAATTGTTGCTTTCTGTACTACGGCCAGACTGCGCAGAATGATGAAACCGGACTAGACACCAGTCCGATCCGACGCTACCCCGAAGAGAACTTCGAAATAAGATCTCATACGGTGACGTCACAGATGACGTGGACAGCCCACAGCGTGGATGTGATGTGGTGGAGAATAAAATGATTGACTGGTCATCCTTGTTGTTGTTGTTCTCTCATCTGCCTACATCATGGCGTCAAGGTGTTATGCTACGGCGTTAAGGAAGAGCGTTAGGGCTTTAAGATAGGGCGTTAGACGTTAAGACGGGCGTTGACAGGTGTCACTGCATTTCGATGAATTAGTGACAATTCCATGAAATATCTAGAAAATCAGAGTTTCAGGGCTAATTCACCAGGGCGTTGAAGCATTAAGCTAGGCGTTGGCGGGCGTTACTGTCCATAAAAGCAAGCGTATTTCAAAAACGTGCAATCTTTCCGACACAGTACGCCCAGTACTGGCTCATCTCCACCCCAAAACGTCCATTCCCATGCCCTATTTCTACTGCACATGCGCAGATATACGATATTCCCACCCACACTCATCCAGTTGGATGCTCCCCCACGAGCGGTCCACACTGATACTTCCCGCGACCCATTCGGGCGACTATGGGTCCAGCTCGACCCCAAAACGTCCCTTCCAACGCCCTTTTCCCACAATTCCCGGCCTGCACATGCGCAGAATGTTGGAAACTGACGACACACTAGTCCAGTCGGATGGGTCCCCACGAATGCTTCACGATGACACCTCATACGGCCCAACCGGGCCCTCAGGGGTCTACCTACACCCCAAAACGCCCACTTCAATACACTTTACACGGCACCTTGATATCCTTGACCTTTGAGAGCAAATTGATACCCCTTGACCTTTGAGAGCAAATTGATACCCCTTGACTTTTGAGAGCAAATTGATACCCTTGACCTTTGAGAGCAAATTGATACCCCTTGACCTTTGAGAGCAAATTGATACCCCTTGACCTTTGAGAACAAATTGATGCCCCTTGACCTTTGAGAGCAAACTGATACCCCCTTGTATGGCCCTCGACATGGAACTAGTGTGTGTCCACGGAGGCTTCTTCCCGGAAGTGACCGCATCACCGCCAGACCTGACAGCATCACCGCGGGGGAATACATCCCCAGGGTCAATGTCAATTTGATAAGTAGCAAAAGAGTAAAATGGCCCCCCAAGATGACAAATAACTCTGGTTTGCCGGAACTACTTTTGGGGCCAATTTAGCCTTTATATACTACTAAGGGTCCTTTCTGCCTCCCCACTGTGTGATAGAAAACGAATAGAAAACGCAGTATTCTAATAAAGCTTCACAAGTCCAGGTAAACCCTGAATCGTCGGAGAAGCTTTATCTTTTGGAGATTCGAATCTGTTCTTGAGTGATTGCCTCTATTACACAATCTAGCACCGGTACATTTCATCTCCCGCGGTTGTTTTATTTTTTATTTTTTAATTATCTAATTATTATACCATGTATTTCTTCACAGATTAAAAAATTAAAATGTTTGACATTACCCAAATTGTAAACAATGAGTAAGACACATGTAAGGATTATCCATAGTGTTTGAAATCAGGAATAGCTGACATGGATAATCCTCCTTAGATGTCATTATTGTAACATCATTAACCAAATACAGTAGATGCCACCAACCATAGATCTGCTCAGACTTACCAAGTGAGGACAATCTAACAAAAACAAAACATTTGCAATTTATCAAGAGAATAAATCATCTCAATATGATTAAAGCCGATTGAAGCCAGGAGAACCGCGACAATATTATCAGTGATAATACCTCCACAATCGTACGGTACAGTAATCCTTTATCCCTGAGTCGATGACACGCAAGTCTCTACTATAACTAAACAAATGTTTTATAACAACAACGAGCTTTGATTGCCCAATTTGTTGACAAAGCGGCTTTTATTATGCTTGTACAAACGAGTGAAAATTAGACTTGATGACTATACTTAAGTAAAATACCAAGGACGTCTCCATCAGTGAGAAAATCTGACAAAACGAGGCGAAATACAATACCCGCCTTCCCTCCTGCACATGTTTACAGTAGCAGACAGCTAAACCGGAACAGACCAAAGTGCCGTGAGCGCTAGCGCCACCTTGCGGCCGAAACCGGCATTAGGAATTCTGTTAGACGGAGGTATCCCAGCAGTCTTTGCGGCGGCCCCTGACCACTATCGCGTGGGCTAAAGTGAAGCATAGCGACGTATTCACTAAGCCCAGGCAGACCGCGCTTCTCGCCGTTAATTCGTATTTCCTCGACGTTTGCGGATGGTAATCGTTTGGAATCGATAAGATATCATTAAAGGAGAAGAAAACATATGACTAATGTATACACAGAATGAAAGATCTATCTCCCCCGTATCCAAATATGTAAGCAACTATTTTTTGCGATTTTATCTACTCGATTAAATCGGCGTTCAGCCTGCGCATCATTGTCTCTCAAGCGTGCCGCCATTCAGGCTAGGATCGTGACGTCACCGGGGCCTCGCCGCTCTCCAGCGGGGAAGGTGAAAATATAATGCCAGTGCATGGAGATATATTACAAACCAAGACTTTCTTACATTGGAATGATTACAATTTGCAGACAGGAATAGGAACCGCACACCATGATATGACTGAAATAGTGTTGAAAGACTGATAAACTCACTCCAATTTATTGCAGCAGCCTCACCGTGCAAAAGTTCTTCCATGATGAGTTTGGAGTAAAATCCTGCCGTCCGACGTTATGCACCCACTGTTTCAGTACATCTGATGAAATGTCACCGTGTTTGGAAGGTATTTATTCCCAGTTCTGTTAGAACAGCCAAACGCCACACACTGCGGCATGATGCCCGTGTATTTGCGGAATATTGGCACACTACCTCTGTCAAATTATAACGGTATACAAAATATAGACAGCAGTCCCGAGAGTTTCTCTTACTAATAACGTACAGGGCGAAAGTGAGCATGAGCCCGGCTGACGTCACGAAGCAATGCGCACAATATGTTTTCGGCATTTCTGATTGGTTAAAATAGACGCAAGCCCTTGTAATGGCGGCACTTATGAATCTGTCCAGTTTTGATGTTTCGATATGAATAGATCGGCGGTAAAAAATCGCAAAAAATATTTGCTTACATTTTTGGATACGGGGGAGATAGATCTTTCGTTCAGTGTATACATTAGTCATATGTTTCTTCTCCTTTAATAAGCTAACATTTAACAGCTGAAAGGATCAATTGTGTGGTAAAGACTCCAGGAAAGAGTAATTAACAGCTCTAAATAACCTACAACAGTGAGCTACAGGGCGCTTACCCAGCCGTCAAAATCCTGGGGTTAACACAGCGGCAACACCGTTGTCGGCATATAGCACGGATAATCTGTTTCATTTTCCCCCATAGAGCTGTTAATTATCCATATTCAATGATTGACTTATTGATCATGAAAAGGTAAATAACGCAGATATATACTTGTAGCAAAATTCCTTCACCGTTATGGATAGTCTGTGTTACTGGGTTTTTAGCCCACCATCATCAGATGGTGGGCTGTTCAAATCACTTTTCGTCCGTGGTCCGTCGTCCGTCAGTCAGTCAGTCAGTCCGTCCGTCAGTCAGTCAGTCCGTCAGTCCGTCCGTAAACAATTCTTGTTACCGCGATTTCTCAGGAACTACTGCATGGATCTTTTTCAAATTTGGTACACAGGGTCCCCTTGGGGTCTAGTTGTGCAAGAAACCTTTTCTGGTCCGATTCGAAAATCCAATATGGCCACCAGGCGGCCATCTTGGATTTCCCCATGAAACCTTGTTACCGCGATTTCTCCGAAACTACTGCATGGATCTTTTCCAAATTTGGTACACAGGTTCCCCTTGGGGTCTAGTTGTGCAAGAAACCTTTTCTGGTCGATTCGAAAATCCAATATGGCCACCAGGCAGCCATCTTGGATTTCCCCATGAAACCTTGTTACCGCGATTTCTCCGGAACTACTGCATGGATCTTTTCTAAATTTGGTACACAGGTTCCCCTTGGGGTCTAGTTGTGCAAGAAACCTTTTCTGGTCCGATTCGAAAATCCAATATGGCCACCAGGCAGCCATCTTGGATTTCCCCATGAAACCTTGTTACCGCGATTTCTCAGGAACTACTGCATGGATCTTTCTCAAATTTGGTACACAGGTTCCCCTTGGGGTCTAGTTGTGCAAGAAACCTTTTCTGATCCGATTCGAAAATCCAATATGGCCACCAGGCAGCCATCTTGGATTTCCCCATAAAAGCTTGTTACCGCGATTTCTCAGGAACTACTGCACGGATCTTTTTCAAATTTGGTACACAGTTCCCCTCGGGGTCTAGTTGTGCAAGAAACCTTTTCTGGTCCGATTCGAAAATCCAATATGGCCACCAGGCAGCCATCTTGGATTTCCCCATGAAAACTTGTTACCGCGATTCCTCAGGAACTACTGAATGGATCTTTTTCAAATCTGGTAAACAGGTTCCCCTTGGGGTCTACTTGTGCAAGAAACCTTTTCTGGTCCGATTCGAAAATCCAATATGGCCACCAGGCAGCCATCTTGGATTTTCCCATAAAAGCTTGTTACCGCAATTTCTCAGGAACTACTGCATGGATCTTTTTCAAATTTGGTACACAGGTTCCCCTCAGGGTCTAGTTGTGCAAGAAACCTTTTCTGGTCCGATTCGAAAATCCAATATGGCCACCAGGCAGCCATCTTGGATTTCCCCATGAAACATTGTTACCGCGATTTCTCATGAACTACTGCATGGATCTTTCTCAAATTTGGTACACAGGTGCCACATGGGGTCTAGTTGAGCAAGATACCCTTTCTCTTCCGATTCGAAAATCCAATATGGCCACCAGGCGGCCATCTTGGATTTCCCTATGAAACCTTGTTACCGCGATTTCTCCGGAACTACTGCACGGATCTTTTTCAAATTTGGTACACAGGTTCCCCTCGGGGTCTAGTTGTGCAAGAAACGTTTTCTGGTCCGATTCGAAAATCCAATATGGCCACCAGGCAGCCATCTTGGATTTCCCCATGAAAACTTGTTACTGCGATTCCTCAGGAACTACTGAATGGATCTTTTTCAAATCTGGTAAACAGGTTCCCCTTGGGGTCTACTTGTGCAAGAATCCTTTTCTGGTCCGATTCAAAAATCCAATATGGCCACCAGGCAGCCATCTTGGATTTTCCCATAAAAGCTTGTTACCGCGATTTCTCAGGAACTACTGCATGGATCTTTTTCAAATTTGGAACACAGGTTCCCCTCAGGGTCTAGTTGTGCAAGAAACCTTTTCTGGTCCGATTCGAAAATCCAATATGGCCACCAGGCAGCCATCTTGGATTTCCCCATGAAACATTGTTACCGCGATTTCTCAGGAACTACGGCATGGATCTTTCTCAAATTTGGTACACAGGTGCCACATGGGGTCTAGTTGAGCAAGATACCCTTTCTCTTCCGATTCGAAAATCCAATATGGCCACCAGGCGGCCATCTTGGATTTCCCCATGAAACCTTGTTACCGCGATTTCTCCGGAACTACTGCATGGATCTTTTCCAAATTTGGTACACAGGTTCCCCTTGGGGTCTAGTTGTGCAAGAAACCTTTTCTGGTCCGATTCGAAAATCCAATATGGCCATCTTGGATTTCCCCATGAAACCTTGTTACCGCGATTTCTCCGGAACTACTGCATGGATCTTTTCCAAATTTGGTACACAGGTTCCCCTTGGGGTCTAGTTGTGCAAGAAACCTTTTCTGGTCCGATTCGAAAATCCAATATGGCCACCAGGCAGCCATCTTGGATTTCCCCATGAAACCTTGTTACAGCGATTTCTCAGGAACTACTGCATGGATCTTTCTCAAATTTGGTACACAGGTTCCCCTTGGGGTCTAGTTGTGCAAGATACCCCTTCTCTTCCATTGGAAAATCCAATATGGCCACCAGGCAGCCATCTTGGATTTCCCCATGAAACCTTGTTACCGCGATTTCTCAGGAACTACTGCATGGATCTTTCTCAAATTTGGTACACAGGTGCCACATGGGGTCTAGTTGAGCAAGATACCCTTTCTCTTCCGATTCGAAAATCCAATATGGCCACCAGGCAGCCATCTTGGATTTCCACATGAAACTTAGTTATCGCCATTTCTCAGTACTGCATGGATCTTTCTCAAATTAGGTTCACAGATTCTCCTTAGGGTCTAGTTTTGCAAGATACCTTTTTCGGTCCCAATCGAAGATCCAATGTGGCCAGAAGGTGGCCATCTTGGATTTCCCCATGAAACCTTGTTATCACGATTTCTCAAGAACTACTGCATGGATCTTTCTCAAATTTGATACACGGGTTCGCCTTGGGGTCTAGTTGTGCAAGATGCCTTTCCTGGTCCAATTCAAAAATCCAATTTGGTCACCAAGCAGCCATCTTGGATTTCCCCAAGAAACTTTATCGTCATTTCTCGGGAAGTACTGCATGGATCTTTCTCAAATTTGGTACACAGGTTCACCTTATGATCAGATCTCCGCGTGACACACGGAATCTACGCGTAACTACGCGTAAACTCCGTGTAGTTGATTTCCGCATGGCTCCGCATTGGCCACGCGGAATCATGCGGAGTATTGGGACGATTCAACACGGAATCTACGTGTAGAAAACTCCGCATGACACGGAGGAACGCGGAGGAACACGGAAACTGAGAAATGACTGAAATATGCATATTGACACGGAGAAAACTCCGAATGATGCGGAGTCACACGGAATATCTCCGTGTGGAACACGGAATATCTCCGTGTGGAACACGGAAACTGAAAAATGACAGAATTATGCATATTGCACAGCCCTTATTAAAATACAAGCCTTCTGGTGACTAGTTGCAGCAATATTGCAGCAATATCTTTTCCTATGCAAATTAGGTTGCTGCAATAGCGGCAATATTGCTGCAACAAGTCGCCACAAGCTAAAATTGCAGCAGCATTCCAGTCAAGCATGTTGCTGCAATATTGCATGTACATATGTGATTGACATCCGAAAATCACAAAAATGTGCAAATATTTAAGTTTGTAACCCAACCAAGTATAATAACATCTCTCACGAGTCCTGGGTGCCTGGTTTACGAGGACGAATGGAAAGAAGATATTGGGGTGATGCACTGGCACAGCTCCTCAGATAGCTCACATATAATCACAAACACAAGTTAATTTGTTAGGTTTTGAATATGAAGAACAAGACAAGAAGGTGATATGAATTATATTTAATTTGGTATTTTAAAGGTTGAAATATCACTATTATAAACTTGAGTGGCATAATCGACTCAGCATGGTATTGTATATTTTCCTACCTGTTATCCAGAGTCCTAAACAAGAGACGGTATGTAAATACTTAGGAGGTGTGGGGCTTTTCAAAGTTTATTGCACTGTCTGGCCCTGGCAATATATTTAATTAGATATATGAAACTCCAATGCATAATAGGAGCAAACTCTCTCATGATCTGGGAAGACTATCAATTTCTTTAAATTGTGAATAGTTAACACACTTTAGCATGTTCAGTGACATAACCATGTCACGATTTTATAAAAAAATCTTTCACCTAGGCATCCAATAATATTTCGTCAACACTCGGTTCACTGAAAGGATTGATCCATGCCTTGTGAACGTGTTTTTTTCCAGTAAATTCCAGCACAGTGCTACTTCTTTGAAAATTATGGATCGACAGTATGTCTTGTGTCACAACTCCAACCTGGGCAGGGGTGTCCAGTGTGCCTCTTCATGCTGTTCTTCCGAAATTCCCCAATATCAGTTCCACAATCAGTACACCGATATAGGCCTACCTGAAAATAAAATGCAAACAAATAAAATCAAATATAAAATTAATATTTTGACGTTTTTGCCCATATTTCGGATATAAATTTTTACACAAATGAATCTTTTGGATATTAAACAATTATTGAAATTAATAGTTTATCAAGGATCACAATTTTGCTTTTCTGAATTTCTTGGTGAAGTTGCCACACATGCCATAGTTGTACAGTGTCCTCTTTTGAGCAGAATTTGTTGTGGAAATGTCAGGAACGAACGAGCATGTTCAGGTGGTGGTTTTACATTTTTCAACTTAACAAACACAGTCACAGGTTTAATTAAACTTGGTTGTTTTTTGAACTTCAATGAGTAACATGAAAGACAACCACGGAACATCACAGTGAACAATCTTACCAGATGTGTTGTTGTTGTCGAATGTCGTCGGACGCACATCAGCGGCCTTTGGGGTAGGGTATTCGGACACATGATTCACACGTCATCATCAAATGGCAGTAAGAGTGTTGCCCAAACGTTTGTCAGACTACCAAGTGTATAATTAAAAGCATCCATTTACGACATACTGGTTGAACCAGAACTGAACAGAAGTACAACGAACACCCGCCAACAACTTTTGAAACAGCGAAATTTGGCGCTATTCTTGCAGGGGAAATTCATTCAGTATCATCACTCAGGCGGATGGTAGAGTCTGTTGTTATTGTGTCTGTTTTGGATGTACCGACCGACGAATCATGTTGTTGTTCAATGACAAGAATATCATTTTAGTTGTTTTGAATTAGCGTCTGCTCTCTCTCTCTCTCTTCCCGCGACTTCCCCCAACCTCTCAATGCTACGCGCCAAAAATAAACGGCTCGAGAAGTGTATGTATAAAAACTCGGACTTCAACCTAAAATCGGATCTCTGGATCAATTATTTTTCTTTCATGAGAATACTACCAATTCTCACTTAGAATACTGAACTGTCTGAAGAATAAAATAATTCTTGTCGTTTGTAAGGACAGTAATTAGTCTTAATTAAACTTGTCACGATACTTCTAATTTTGGAGTCCGCTTCCGGATTTTGGAGTTTCGATTCCGAATTTTTTGCAAATCGGCAATTCATCTGGCCTTTGCTAGGGTTATCGTGGATTCATATTTGCGTGAACTCTGTAACTAAACTGATCAAGTCTATGTTGTCTAAAAAGTATCACTGCGAAAGCAAAGACTCAGAAGAAAGAAATATTTGAATACTTGGGCTACATCAATGTTTAAAACTGCTGCTGATTTCACAAGACTCTAAAACTCCCGCGACTTTGAATGGAAATCCAAATGTTGAATACAACAACAACATGCCGAATATCCGTCCCATCATGTTAGAAACTGTGGATAGTTTTGTTTCCTTTAACTTATTCCAGTTTAACTTAAGGACTTTGTTTCTTTTGCAAAAGCCATGTGACAGAGGTCTGGTGTAATCATTTTATTAATTTGATTTATTCCAAAAATAAATAAATAAACAAAAAAATAAATCACTGAGTTATTTTTTTTTTTACTCCAAAGAAAGGTAAGGTAATATTTTTTCAAAGGATAATCCTTAAAGTATTAATGAACTAATGAGAACAAAAGTATAACAATAGTGAGAAACGAGCATATATTTTGAGCCTTGGATACGTAGTGAAAATGATAAGTACTGATTACGGTTCATGTTAGTTTGGTGAGGTTCTGCTTGAGAAACTATAAGATAACTTTTGTTCATAAGATTTTGACTTGTATAATATGTCTATTCTTGAGAGTTGAATTAAAACAGAACTTGATTGAACTTTCATTTGTTTGTTATGTCATTTACATGTAATGCATTTGGCTGTATTGGGGAATGCTGTATTTGATGCCATTGAAATTGTGCTCTCTTATATGTAGTACATTATCTTACATTGCTATGTCCAATACGGCCTGGACCTGTATAAATGTATATCCTATTATTGAAAAATAATCTAAGTCCAATCCATGTCAAAAATAATCAAAGTCCACAAACTCCGTGTCCTTCCGTGTCAACACGGAGAAGCTCCGTGTGGATATATTCAGCTTACACGGAAATTTTGCAGTTCCGTGTTGTTCCGTGTAAATTCCGTGTAGCTCCGTGTGAATGCGGAGATTTGAGCTACGGGTCAGTGCAAGATACCTTTTTCGGTTCAAATTGAAAATCCAATATGGCCACCAGGTTGTGCAAGATACATTTTCTGGTCTGATTCGAAAATCCAATATGGCCACCAGGCGCCCATCTTGGATTTCCCAATGAAACTTTATCGTGATTTCTCAAGAAGTACTGAATGGATCTTCCTCAAATTTGGTACACAGATTCCCCTTATGGCCCAGTTGTGCAAGATACCTTTTTTGGTCAGATTCGAAAATCCAATATGGTTGCCAGGTGGCCATCTTGAATTTCTCCTTGAAACACTGTTATCTTGAATTCTCGGAAAATATTTCATGGATCTTTCTGAAATTTGGTACACAGGTCCCAGATGGGGCCTTATAAGTTTTGCAAGATAGCTTTATCGGTCCGATTCGAAAATCCAATTAATACGGTATTCCCGAGTTCTAACCTTGCATCACAAGAGTTGGTGGATCAAAAGGTGGGGCATATTCTATATAATGACTATAGAGAATATCCATATCTTCACCTTCCATATCAAGGAGTTCAAATAATTCGGAATTAAAATGTATTTAGTCCATGCAGTTGAAAGTGAACTGCCCCACCCTTTCGTCTGCCGGCGGGTCAGCTACATGAGGGACGTCACTCTTGTGACACCATGTCACAACTCGACAACTGTAAACTACTGCATGTTTCGATCCATGGGAAATAATCAAGATCCAGACACTTTCAAATTCGAAGTTTCAACATTACTGCGCGGACCGGATGCCTTCAGTATTAAGTATTGTACCATCTTACTATTTTCGAGCATGTTATCTTAAAAGTATCTCAAACTAGTCCAGTAAACAGAACAGAATTAGCATTCGTTCCAAGTTATAAAATCTTAAATATGCCAAAGTGTCAAAGAGATTTTTCTTCGTTTCCAGTACCAAATGATGACACATGCAAAAAAATAAATAAAATTAAAATACTACAAAACGAAGACGAAGGATCGTCCGTACATGTACATTCACTTTCAGGCTAACTTTGCTCATTTCTCTTGTACTATAACAACCGACATAAGTTCAGTTTCTAGAAATCTTGAAACTTCTGAAACTTAGAAAGATTATATCTTGGTGTTTTCCAGTGTCCCTTTTTCGAACTTTTTCGCTCAGATTCGAAATTCTGTAAACAAAATTACAACTCAATCGTCTTAGTAACAATGGACAAAAAGATCCTCTTGTCATTGGCTTACAATTATCGGACAATGGTGGGCGCCAAGATCCTTCAGGATCTCTCGTTTTTCTTCTGCTTTTATAAAGCTGTTAATTATCCAGATTTAATGATTGACTTAATGATCAGGAAATGGTAAATAACGCAGATATATACTTGTTTTAGCAAAATTCCTTCGGTTATATATAAACTGAGTTTTCATGACAATCTCAGACCATATTTACAACACACGTAAGACCAAAGATCAATTGATTGATTGACTGACTGTTTATACAGAAAATTTATCATACGGTTATAAGCCACGGATACAGAGTCCTCCATGCTGATGTTAATCATTTAATAAGTCAATCATTGAATATGGATAATTAACAGCTGTATGGGGGGGGGGGGGAAGTAAATAACGGTGTTGCCGCTGTGTTAACCCCAGGATTTTGACGGCTGGGTAAGCGCCCTGTAGCTCACTGTTGTAGGTTATTTAGAGCTGTTTATCACTCTTTCCTGGAGTCTTTACCACACAATTGATCCTTTCAGCTGTTAAATGTTACCTTATTAATGATATCTTATCGATTCCAAACGATTACCAGCCGCAAACGTCGAGGAAATACGAATTAACGGCGAGAAGCGCGGTCTGCCTGGGCTTAGTGAATACGTCGCTATGCTTCACTTTAGCCCACGCGATAGTTGTCAGGGGCCACCGCAAAGGCTGCTGGGATACCTCCGTCTAACAGAATAGCGCAAAAGGCGGATTGGCGTGTCGGTAAGCTATCCCAAGACTGTACCGTGGTTTATGCTTTGACTCCCGATGATATCAAAGTAGTAGGCACCGTCGTGATATGACTGAAAATATGTTGAAAACGACGTTAAATCCTACTAGTTTTGCCAGCGATGAAATTCACATCTCAAACCTCGCAGCGGATTGACGTGATGAGCTGGATTAGCGCGCTTATTGATTGGTTCGATTTAGAGAAAACCTGTTAAGCTAATTATATCTAGAACTGTTATGGGTTACTAACCAAGCCATGGGATCCTAAAGGATCGATCGATAAACTGGCTCGCGGGGATGGCTAATATATGGCCTACGATAAAATTTGGTGCGGATTTTCTGCCAAAAAAGGTGGTTATTTGGTGATGGATATTTTTACGTGGATTTCATGTTTTGACCTCAATATTGGTGCCCAACACATCACTTCTCACTCCTCACTAACACACACTTCTCACTAACACATCACTTCTCTTCTCACTAACACATCACTTCTCACTAACACACCACTTCTCACTAACACATCACTTCTCACTAACGCATCACTTCTCACTAACGCATCACTTCTCACTTCTCACTAACGCATCACTTCTCACTAACGCATCAGTTCTCACTAACGCATCCATTCACAAACATATGATTTCAATGGTTTCCTGATTTGTTTATCCCTAGGCTGGATATTTGACCTTTCGACCTCAATCGGTTTTTCGTTTGCAATAAGCCAGAGGTGTTCCCGAAGTTTTATCACAATATATTTGTGCTGGAGTAATCGGACAGACAAAGTTTTGAATAATTTCCAGTTTTGAGGATACAGTGACGTTGCCCTGTGACCTATTCACCTCGATTTCAGTACCGGTAGGCCTACCTGGCTGATCGTCTCTCAATATTATACAATAATTTATTTCCATATATGAATCATACAGAAATTAAAACAATAGGAAAAAGACATAGAACAAAAGACAATAGGACCACCCATTACTGCGGGTGTTCATAAAACGAAGACCGAAGACCGAAGACCCAAAAACGAAGACCTTTCCCCAAAAGAGCCCCTCAAGTGGGTCTTCCATCTTCGGTCTTCGTTTTATCAATGACCCTATCAAAACACATGGGCGTTTATAAAACGAAGACCCTGACATTTTTCGGCCGGGGTAGGGCTGTGAGGGCCCAGGGGTGAGGGGAAGCAGTAATCAAGGTCCGCCGGGAAATTTGGTCCGCTTTTAATGCCCAGAGCGGACGATAATTCCCGAGCGATTATAACTCGATAATAACGTCCGCCCTGGGCATTGCTGCATACAGGGTCTTTCATCTTCGGTCTTCGTTTTATCAATGGCCCTATCAAAAACACATGGGCGTTTATAAAACGAAGACCCTGACATTTTTCGGCCGGGGTAGGGCTGTGAGGGCCCAGGGGTGAGGGGATGCAGTAATCAAGGTCCGCCGGGATATTTGGTCCGCTTTTAATGCCCAGAGCGGACGATAATTCCCGATCGATTATAACTCGATAATAACGTCCGCCTTGGGCATTGCTGCATACAGGGTCTTCCATCTTCGGCCTTCGTTTTATCAATGGCCCTATCAAAATACATGGGCGTTTATAAAACGAAGACCCTGGCATTTTTCGGCCGGGGTAGGGCTGTGAGGGCCCAGGGGTGAGGGGATGCAGTAATCAAGGTCCGCCGGGATATTTGGTCCGCTTTTAATGCCCAGAGCGGACGATAATTCCCGATCGATTATAACTCGATAATAACGTCCGCCTTGGGCATTGCTGCATACAGGGTCTTCCATCTTCGGTCTTCGTTTTATCAATGACCCTATCAAAACACATGGGCGTTTATAAAACGAAGACCCTGACATTTTTCGGCCGGGGTAGGGCTGTGAGGGCCCAGGGGTGAGGGGATGCAGTAATCAAGGTCCGCCGAAAAATTTGGTCCGCTTTTAATGCCCAGAGCGGACGATAATTCTCGATCGATTATAACTCAATAATAACGTCCGCCCTGGGCATTGCTGCATACAGGGTCTTCCATCTTCGGTCTTCGTTTTATCAATGGCCCTATCA
Organism: Hanleya hanleyi; assembly: GCA_036873755.1. NCBI lineage: Eukaryota > Metazoa > Mollusca > Polyplacophora > Lepidopleurida > Hanleyidae > Hanleya > Hanleya hanleyi. The sequence continues at coordinate 33,335 of JAVTVY010038427.1, read as the reverse complement.
AAACACATGGGCGTTTATAAAACGAAGACCCTGACATTTTTCGGCCGGGGTAGGGCTGTGAGGGCCCAGGGGTGAGGGGATGCAGTAATCAAGATCCGCCCGGAAATTTGGTCCGCTTTTAATGCCCAAAGCGGACGATAATTCCCGATCGATTATAACTCGATAATAACGTCCGCCCTGGGCATTGCTGCATACAGGGTCTTCCATCTTCGGTCTTCGTTTTATCAATGGCCCTATCAACACACATGGGTGTTTATAAAACGAAGACCCTGACATTTTTCGGCCGGGGTAGGGCTGTGAGGGCCCAGGGGTGAGGGGATGCAGTAATCAAGGTCCGCCGGGAAATTTGGTCCGCTTTTAATGCCCAGAGCGGACGATAATTCACGATCGATTATAACTCGATAATAACGTCCGCCCTGGGCATTGCTGCATACAGGGTCTTTCATCTTCGGTCTTCGTTTTATCAATGGCCCTATCAAAACACATGGGCGTTTATAAAACGAAGACCCTGACATTTTTCGGCCGGGGTAGGGCTGTGAGGGTCCAGGGGTGAGGGGAGGCAGTAATCAAGGTCCGCCGGGAATTTGGTCCGCTTTTAATGCCCAGAGCGGACGATAATTCCCGATCGATTATAACTCGATAATAACGTCCGCCCTGGGCATTGCTGCATACAGGGTCTTCCATCTTCGGTCTTCGTTTTATCAATGGCCCTATCAAAACACATGGGCGTTTATAAAACGAAGACCCTGACATTTTTCGGCCGGGGTAGGGCTGAGAGGGCCCGGGGGTGAGGGGATGCAGTACTCAAGGTCCGCCGGGAAATTTGGTCCGCTTTTAATGTCCAGTCCGGGAGATAATTCCCGATCGATTATAACTCGATAATAACGTCCGCCCTGGGCATTGCTGCATACAGGGTCTTCCATCTTCGGTCTTCGTTTTATCAATGGCCCTATCAAAATACATGTGCGTTTATAAAACGAAGACCCTGGCATTTTTCGGCCGGGGTAGGGCTGTGAGGGCCCAGGGGTGAGGGGATGCAGTAATCAAGGTCCGCCGGGATATTTGGTCCGCTTTTAATGCCCAGAGCGGACGATAATTCCCGATCGATTATAACTCGATATTGACGTCCGCCTTGGGCATTGCTGCATACAGGGTCTTCCATCTTCGGTCTTCGTTTTATCAATGGCCCTATCAAAACACATGGGCGTTTATAAAACGAAGACCCTGGCATTTTTCGGCCGGGGTAGGGCTATGAGGGCCCAGGGGTGAGGGGATCCAGTAATCAAGGTCCGCCGGGAAATTTGGTCCGCTTTTTATGCCCAGAGCGGACGATAATTTCCGATCGATTATAACTCGGTAATAAAGTCCGCCCTGGGTTAAAGCATGGTCGAACGTCCTCGGGGTTGTCATTGCTGCATACAGGGTCTTCCATCTTCGGTCTGCGTTTTATCAATGGCCCTATCAAAACACATGGACGTTTATAAAACGAAGACCCTGGCATTTTTTTTACCTGGTGTCCTCACACCCTGGTGTACCCTATGCCCTACGGGCCATAGGGTACAGGGTGCACCAGGTATGTGTGCGTGTGTGCGCCTGCTACTTCCGAGTAGCACAGGGTCAAATGTCACTTCCGTGGGTACTGTGGTTTTACATCCGGGTTTTTCCATGTTTACTGTCACGTGTCCGGAACCGGAAGACTCGCTCACCGTCGTTAGTGCGTCCATGCGTTAAGACGGAAGTTGGGGACGCCTCACTCACTCACTAATGGTGCGCAGGGTCAAAGATCACTTCCGGTCACGTGACCGGAACCGGAAGTGTGCACCACAGGTACGCGCTCCGAGCTCTAAAGCTCCCATCCAAGATCTCTGCCCCACGGGAGCTACCACCACCACCACCACCGGGCGTTAACAGGCGTACATATCACGCCTAGTAGCATTTGCTAGATCCTTTGTTAAATGTGACGATTTTAATCAACGTCACAAAACATTGTTGCAGAAACTTATAAAACAGAGATACACCACCAAACGCCTCCACTCAAAGTTTCTCAAATTTGGCGATACATATCGCATGCTGACAGCAAAATACGAGCGTAGCGGCGATACGTTTCGTAACTTGTGTCTAATTCCGCTTAACCCGGGGCTAGGGGCCGTATGAACCTAGTACTTCAAGATCCTCATGGTACTCATATGAACAGTCACAATCAAAGCGTGACTGAGATACATCTTTTTTTAGATGACGACTTTACAACGAATATTATGGATTAAGAATACTGATCAGCGATACGGATTTGATATTTTTGGAACATCATGATGTCTTGCCGGCATCATTGAAAACTGTTGACCGCTTCTCTCTTGCAGGAAACAAGCCTATGTTTATGTATACTATGATTGTCTTTTTGAATTTGGTGCTAATACTGTTATATGGAATATGGAATAGGTCTTTGGATTATGGACGCGGATATTCTCTAATGGACGACGGCTGAATTATGAATGACGGACCAGACGCTTGTAATTTGACCCCGAGCAGACCACCGTGGTAGTGTTAGATGATCTGATGAGTGCGGCCAAGGACAATTCACATGTCGCCGACTTGTTTACTAAAGGATCCCATCATCGGAATCTGGCCGTCATCTATTTGACCCAGAATTTCTTTCCTCAAGGGAAGGCGTCCAGAGATATTGCCTTGAACTGCCAATACTTTGTGTTGTTCTCCAATCCCATTGACAGAGCACAAATCCGTGTGTTTAGTAGTCGAATTTATCCTCAGAACATCGACCATTTCATGCAGGCGTTTCAAGGGGCGACAAGTCTCCGTACAGCTACCTGTTCGTAGATTTAAAAGCCCATACCCCCGAAGATCGCCGGCTGACGACCCACCTGTTACCCGGCGAGGGATCACCGCAACGTCACATACCCCTGCACCATCCGCCGAGTCCACACCTGGCAGCACCCGTCCAGCAGCAGCAACCCACCCCCATACAGCGGGTCCGCTTCATACCATCAGTTCCGGAATATCACCCAACCGTGAAGGACCAACCCGAACCCGTACAAGGGAATGAACATAATGGGAACTCGAGGCTATGGAAGAATTTGTTCAAAGAAAGTATGGACGCCGAGATGGGCGAGACGTTGAGGGCCACAGAATACAAGTTTCAACACAAAGGGTATTCGAAAAAGGAAGCCGCAATTTTAGCCCATAACAGATTGGCAACCAGACTACGACGGGCTTTACGTCAGCAGTATGTCGACCTCGTGAAGCATATGAAATTGTTGGATAAGGATGCGGTTCATATGGAAATCGGAAAAACAGCGTCGATGTTGAAAACCTCGGGCATGAACTGGAAAGCGGCGTATGTCAGAGCAATAGCACAAACGAAACATTTGTTCGAACGCATCATTAAACGACGTTAAAGTGTTAAGAAAGTGTGCTAAGGCGTTGAGATGGGTGTTAAGGCGTTGAGACGAGCGTTAAGGCGTACAGATAGGGCGTTAAGGCGTAACAGTGGGCGTTGGCGGACGATACTGTCTATGAAAGCAAGTGTATTCTCAAAAGACGCACAGTCGACGTTCAACAGTCAACATGGCTTATACTTGTTCTGAGTGCGAACGCACGTTCACCAGACATAACGATATGATGCGACACCGGAAAAATATACATGGGATTGAAGACTCCGAGGAGTCCGTTGAGGCGGATGCTGATACAGAGACTGCTGAGAGTGTATCGACTGATACCGAAACAGAGATTGCTGACAGTCTATCTACTGATATGGAGAGCTTGTCCTCAGATAGTCAGCCTACATTCCAGGAAAGTGAGGCAGAACCTACCTTCTGGGATCGTATTGTGACAGCAGCTATCAATACTCACGCTGCAGCGATCGAGGACGCCCGACAGGATAACTTACAACAGGAGTACACCCAAATGCGCCCCTGCATCAGGAAAACAGCCATGGCGATCGATGAACAGTATACCTTACTACCGCTTGAAATGAAAGGCGACCCCACGCACAGGTCCATCATGAAGACCAAGCGTCACTCGGAAGAGGATATGGGGCTACCACCCACCGAGCCCCTGGAAAATGCGATCAGATGCAAAAATGCAGCAATGACAACCCTGAGGACGTTCGACCATGCTTTAACCCAGGGCGGACTTTATTACCGAGTTATAATCGATCGGGAATTATCGTCCGCTCTGGGCATAAAAAGCGGACCAATTTTCCCGGCGGACCTTGATTACTGGATCCCCTCACCCCTGGGCCCTCATAGCCCTACCCCGGCCGAGAAATGCCAGGGTCTTCGTTTTATAAACGCCCATGTGTTTTGATAGGGTCATTGATAAAACGAAGACCGAAGATGGAAGACCCTGCATGCAGCAATGACAACCCCGAGGACGTTCGCCCATGCTTTAACCCAGGGCGGACTTTATTACCGAGTTATAATCGATCGGGAATTATCGTCCGCTCTGAGCATAAAAAGCGGACCAAATTTCCCGGCGGACCTTGATTACTGCATCCCCTCACCCCTGGGCCCTCATAGCCCTACCCCGGCCGAAAAATGCCAGGGTCTTCGTTTTATAAACGCCCATGTGTTTTGATAGGGCCATTGATAAAACGAAGACCGAAGATGGAAGACCCTGCATGCAGCAATGACAACCCCGAGGACGTTCGACCATGCTTTAACCCAGGGCGGACTTTATTACCGAGTTATAATCGATCGGGAATTATCGTCCGCTCTGGGCATAAAAAGCGAACCAAATTTCCCGGCGGACCTTGATTACTGCATCCCCTCACCCCTGTGCCCTCATAGCCCTACCCCGGCCGAAAAATGCCAGGGCCTTCGTTTTATCAACGCCCATGTGTTTTGATAGGGCCATTGATAAAACGAAGACCGAAGATGGAAGGCCCACTTGAGGGGCTCTTTTGGGGAAAGGTCTTCGTTTTTGGGTCTTCGATCTTCGGTCTTCGTTTTATAAACACCCCCATTACGTGCGTTAAAAAACAATTTGCTCCAAATGCGTCAGAATGACTCAGTGGGGCCCACAGCTGCTGTTCTTTCCGATGAAGACCGACCCCTCTCCGTCCCAATCATCGGCCTTCATAGCCATCCCGACAGATGATCGATATATATTAACATCGGCCATCCATCCAAGCGCAAGGCCGCCGACGACTAGAGCACAGAGAGCTCGGCCCATCCCAAGCGCAGTCACCGTAGGAACCCTCAAAGAGCCACTCTGACGCCCGTGCAGTTCCAAGTCTAAAATATGGTGTATTTGTTTTATTTTATCAATGTACTGAAGTTACTACTAGTGTGTAGCATTACAGTCCTGTGGCAAGGGGATATTTAATATCCACTCCAATGTTGTTGTTTTTTAAAATTTCGATGATTTCCTTATTTCTTTGCCAGAGTGACCTTGACCTTTGTTCTTTGACTTTAAACTGTAGAGGAATCGGTAAATTTATAGAAAACTTAAGGATTTAAATAACGCAAGACGGGAGGAGAAAGACAAGTTAGCTGTCGTAAAATGCAGCCCAAAAATGCAATTGCAGCATATCCTCACCTGATCTTTTACCCGTGGGTAAAATTTGCTGGGTATTTAATCCATTTTCATGGATTTCAGATACGGTCATTGCACTTTTGGATAAATCAGGGAATCAGGTTAACAAACAACCAGGTTAACCAGACGACTATATGTGTTGTCGGTTTACAGCGAAACTTTTACTCATGGAACCAGGGAACGGAAAATTATGCACTACTTCTTTCTGAGAAGTGATATTCCAAAGCAGTAGTGATGAGGTCACCTTATCTTACCCAAATAACAGGAGAGTTCCATTTGGAAGGGTAACAGAGAGAGCATCATGGGGAGGCGATATTACTGTGAATTTTGTGACAAATCCTTTGCGGACAATCCAACGAATAAGAAAAATCATTTGAAGGGAGTCTTCCACCAGCGTATGCGAAAATCACACTATGACGCATTCAGAGGTATGCCTATGCGTCGAATGTCAATTCCGCGACGTGGGAAAGACGGGGGGCGGGGGCGTAGGAGGTAGGAGGCAAGCAGAAGAACAACAACAACACCACCAAAAACAACAACAAGAAGGAGAGACCCTTCTTATACTTTTGTACGCCGTATTGTTTTACCTGTGAATAGTAGTACGATAAAAGTTTCATTGCCTTGTTGTTGTTGTTGTTGTTCCGGACGTCCCTCCTTTAGAAGCTTGCAGTAACCCCACCGCTTACCAGCTTACTAGGGTGGTCGAGACAGGGTCAGTAGCAGTCGAGGTCCCGTGCTGTGCAGGCTGTGCAAGTAACTTATTTACAGTGCATTGACACCTCCTGACTGTACATATAGACCCGTCCCTTTATCTGACCAGGTGTGTGCGATGTACTACTGTGAGTGGATTTATATAGCGGTCACTGAAAGACACCCAGGTACTTTATTCCCCAAGTGCCTCCGCTGGCGAAGGTCTAGCGTAGCAACTAGTTCCACCATCAGTCCATATTACCCTGGACACCGAGTCAGTCCAGCGGCTTGTGAATAGGCGAGTATATATGTAAGCGGCCACTAGCGAGGCGCGAACCCACGCCAGCTGTAGCACTCCGGTTCAGAGTCAGACACTCTAACCATTCGGCCACGACACGCTCACACTGCTTAGCCAAGTTTTCATTTCTGTCGCATGAAATTGAAACTTGGCTATGCCTAGCCCCAGCTGGGACCTAATGATACTGATACTGTCATTTAGGTCCCACGTATGGAAGGCCAAATGTCCAAATAATCAGAAACTCACATTTATTTAATCGAAAACCTAAGTTTTCAAACAGAAAACTTAAGTTATCAAAGCGAAAACCATGGTTTTCGAATCGAAAACTTAAGTTTACGGTCGAAAACCTAGGTTATCTACACATAACCTCGAGTTTCTATTTCTCAACACCGAAAATCACAATTGTCATTAGAAAACATAAGTTATCGAACCGAAAACCTAGGTTTTCGAATTGATAACTTAAGTTTATGGTCGAAAGCCTAGGTTATCTAGCAGACAACCCCGAGTTTCTCTTTCAATTTCGAGTTTCTCTTTTATTTTTGGACATTCGTGTAGAAAACCTAAGTTATCAGTCGATAAATTAACCTAGGTTTTCGAATTGATGGTTGTCGTGAAGTGAAACTCGACTTTCTAACTTAGAGTTTCCATATCCGGGTACTCTGGGTTTCGCGCCTTTTCCGATTGTTGACTAATCAGAAATGCAGAGATAACCACGTGGCGAAATTAATTGTACGGAGTCAAACTGGTCACACTGATATAACATTCACTGCCTGTATTAATCGCCGTTGACCCAGAGACAGCATGTGTGTCACCGAAGTATTTTCGAAAGTAGCTACCTGCATATCACATAATGTGCTTTGCTGGTGTGAATTACATTGACCTGTCTTATGTCGGTCAATCAGCTTGACCGAATAGGTGAATTTCAATTAGATTATTTCCCCCAATTCAGTCTGCAGCATATATATATAGCTATCAAACTGATTTTAAAGGCCTAGTTCTGAGTACCAATACCCAGTCTTTGATAATGCTTGTATAAACGAGGCTCGGTCATACAGGATAGTCTACATCAATAAATAATCCCAGTTATCCTTATGTTGAATACATGTTGATTGTGTGGTTCTGTCTGTCGTTTTGATCAGTCAACATGCGGGAAAGGGCGCGAAACCCATAGTACCCGGATATCGAAACTCAAAGTTAGTTAGTCGAGTTTCACTTTACGACAATCGCAAATTCGAAAACCTAAGTTATCGATTGACGAACGGCCAACATCTGAACGTCTTTTTGAGTGGGTTTCGCCGACTTTTGTACCGGTCCCCGCTTGAATATATGATCAGCTCCGCCATGTTTGTTTTCACGCTGGAGTGTCGACTGCGCAAATGGTGGCCTCAGTAAAAACCGGAAGTGCACACGCCAACACCACAAACGTGGTCGTAAGCTAGGCAGACAATTTTTTTCTGAAAAATTCATTCATTCAAATTCATTCATTCACTGTCGGAAGGAATAATCGGACGACCACGTTTGTGGTGTTGGCGTGTGCACTTCCGGTTTTTACTGAGGCCACCATTTGCGCAGTCGACACTCCAGCGTGAAAACAAACATGGCGGAGCTGATCATATATTCAAGCGGGGACTGGTACAAAAGTCGGCGAAACCCACTCAAAAAGACAACAGATGTTGGCCGTTCGGACGATTCAGACTAGTTCATGATACGTTTTATCGGAAAATGCATGGTAAGGTGCAACTAAATCATTGTTTATACGATTCGGGCTTCTACACTACGATGGTGGCTAGGATGTACGTGGGACCTAATGACAGTATCATTAGGTCCCAGTTGGGGCTAGGCTATGCCTTGCTCTGTACCATAGCAGCAGCCTCGTATGTATGAGAGAGATGGTACATGTTGCGACCAATCCAGGGCATTTATCCCCAGTGGATATGCTGGATTCATCTGAAGCCAGAACTGGCAGTAGTAAAGAATAGGAGCCATGTACAGCCATATAGTAACACGTGTGTGGAGTGAGTCCTGAATGAAGTTTGCCTCAAATCCTACCAATTGCAACTGTTTAACCTCCCCGAATGATTCTTTACTACTCCCAATATTGAATAGTTGGAAAACGGTTGCAATTGTGAGGATTTGAGGAAAACTTCATTCATGACTCGTTCCACACTCGGGTTACTACATGGGCGGCGGAACCGCCCCGACCACGACGACCATGTTCGGGGCAATAATCCCAGGACCGCTGATTACCGTCTGCAAGAGTCGGAATGCATAGTCAATCATGCTGGACGAGTTCTAGTTATATTGTTTTGCTGTACTAAACACCACTGGCATTACGTAATTCAAGAATTACAAAATATCTAGACCTACACCTTTTCAGAGCGAAATGAATCATAATTCGTACCGTATGTATTTTAACTTGCATATATTTGGGTCTAAGAGCTCCATCGACTGTACCGTTATTAAATGTCCAGATGGCACTGCTGAGCTCTAATATTTAACCGTCAGCAGCACCATCTGTACATTTTAAGTGTACAGTCGAATAAATCTATAGGCCTATAATCATCATTTAGTCTTGGAATCTCGTCGAAAAAGCTTGGGCGTTATCTGCTCTCCAGCTTTCACGAGTGTAGTGACGTTGCCAGTTCCGACCCAGCGTCAGTTCCGGCCCACTTCCCAAAATATTGCTTTTTACCCCTTGGCCATTTTGGCCTCGGGGTATTGTCGTTGCCATGTACGTCCATCCGTCCGTCCGTTAACGCATTTTAGGCAAAACCGCTTGAGATACAACCACCAAATTTTCAACACTTATTTATCTACTGCTAAGTCAGACGCCTATTGAAAGTGGCGTCCCTCGGCCCATATTTTACAGAGTTCTGCCCCTTTACAGATTTATTAATTTCTATTTCTGTCCTATATGCCTGAATGTAACCAACTGTATCTGCAGAACTGTGTTCGGTATAGATACTATATTTTGGAAACTTTTTAGCCCACCATCACCAGATGGTGGGCTGTTCAAATCACTTTTCGTCCGTGGTCCGTCGTCCGTCCGTCCGTCAACAATTCTTGTTACCGCGATTTCTCAGGAACTACTGCATGGATCTTTTTCAAATTTGGTACACAGGTTCCCCTTGGGGTCTAGTTGTGCAAGAAACCTTTTCTGGTCCGATTCCAAAAAGCAATATGGCCGCCAGGCAGCCATCTTGGATTTCCCCATGAAACCTTGTTACCGCGATTTCTCAGGAACTACTGCATGGATCTTTTTCAAATTTGGTATACTGGTTCCCCTTGAGGTCTAGTTGTGCAAGAAACTTTTTCTGGTCCGATTCGAAAATCCAATATGGCCGCCAGGCAGCCATCTTGGATTTCCCCATGAAACCTTGTTACCGCGATTTCTCAAGAACTACTGCATGGATCTTTTTCAAATTTGGTATACTGGTTCCCCTCGAGGTCTAGTTGTGCAAGAAACCTTTTCTGGTCCGATTCGAAAATCCAATATGGCCACCAGGCAGCCATCTTGGATTTCCCCATGAAACCTTGTTACAGCGATTTCTCAGGAACTACTGCATGGATCTTTTTCAAATTTGGTATACTGGTTCCCCTTGAGGTCTAGTTGTGCAAGAAACCTTTTCTGGTCCGATTCGAAAATCCAATATGGCCGCCAGGCAGCCATCTTGGATTTCCCCATGAAACCTTGTTACAGCGATTTCTCAGGAACTACTTCATGGATCTTTTTCAAATTTGGTACACAGGTTTCCCTTGGGGTCTAGTTGTGCAAGAAACCTTTTCTGGTCCGATTCGAAAATCCAATATGGCCACCAGGCAGCCATCTTGGATTACCCCATGAAACTTTGTTATCGACATTTCTCAGGAAGTACTGCATGGATCTTTTTCAAATTTGGTACACAGGTTTCCCTTGTCGCCTAGTTGTGCAAGATACCTTTTCGGTTCAAATTGAAAATCCAATATGTCCATTAGGCGGCCATCTTGGATTTCCCCTTGAAACTTTGTTATTGCGATTTCTCAGGAATTACTGCATGGATCTTTGTCAAATTTGGTACACAGGTTCCCCTTGTCGCCTAGTTGTGCAAGATACCTTTTCTGATCCGATTCGGAAATCCAATATGGCCATCAGCCGCCCATTTTGGATTTCCCGAAGAAACTTTGTTATCGTGATTTCTCAAGAAGTACTGCATGGATCTTCCTCAGATTTGGCACACAGATTCCCCTTGTGGCCCAGCTGTGCAAGATACCTTTTTTGGTCCGATTTGAAAATCCAATTAATACGGTATTCCCGAGTTGTGACATTGCATCACAAGAGTCGGCAGATCAAACGGTGAGGCATATTCTATATATTGACTATAGAGAGTATCCATATTGTCACATTCCATATCAAGGAGTTCAAATAATTCGGAATTAAAATGTATTTCTTCAAATTTTAAATCAGTTTTCTTTGGTCCATGCAGTTGCAAGTGAACTGCCCCACCCTTTCGTCTGCCGGCAGGTCAGCTACATGAAGGGACGTCACTCTTGTGACTCAATGTCACAACTCGACAACTGTAGATTACTGCATGTTTTGATCCAAGGGAGATAATCAGGATTCAGACACTTTCAAATTCGATCCCTTCAGTATTAAGTATTGTACCATCTTACTATTTTCGAGCATGGTATCTTAAAAGAGATGTCTCAAACTAGTCCAGTAAACAGAACAGAATTAGCATTCGTTCCTCATTATAAAATCTTAAGTATGCCAATGTGTCAAGGAGATTTTTCTTCGCTTCCAGCACCCAATGATGACACGTGCAAAAAAATAAATAAAATAAAAATACTACAAAATGAAGACGAAGGATCCTCTGTACATGTACATTCACTTTAAGACTAACTTTGCTCATTTCTCTTGTAGCCTACTATAACAACTGACATAAGTAAAGTTTCTAGAAATCTTAAAACTCCTGAAACTTAGAAAGATTATATCTTGGTGTTTTCCAGTGTCCCTTTTTCGATCTTTTTCGCTCAGATTCGAAATTCTGTAAACAAAATTACAACTCAATCGTCTTAGTAACAATGGACAAAAAGATCCTCTTGTCATTAGCTTACAATTATCGGACAATGGTGGGCGCCAAGATCCTTAAGGATCTCTCGTTATATTGTTGTATTCTACAAGCCAACAAAGGATTACTCGCCTCGGCTTATGGAGTTATGCCCCTTTCGGATGTAATAATCTCCGATTTTGTTATCTGTAGTTGAATATACAAGTTATATCTGCAGATCCGTGTTCGGTACAGCTTATTTGTCTCGGTTCTTATTTTACAGTAGTGCTAAGTCAGACGCCTATCGAAAGTGGCTCCCCTCGGCCCGTACTTTACAGAGTTATGCCCCTTTACTGATTTATTAATTTCTATTTCTGTCCTATATGTCTGAATGTAACCAACTATATCTGCAGAACTGTGTTCGGTATAGCTACTATATTTTGGAAACTTATTTAAATTGTTGTATTCTACAAGCCAACAAAGGACAACTCGCCTCGGCTTATGGAGTTATGCCCCTTTCGGATGTAATAATCTCCAATTTTGTTATCTGTAGCTGAATGTACAAGTTCAATCTGCAGATCCATGTTCGGTACAGCTTATTCGTCTCGGTTCTTATTTTACAGAGTGCTAAGTCAGACGCCTATCGAAAGTGGCTCCCCTCGACCCATATTGTACAGAGTTACGCCCCTTTACAGATATATAATTTTCTATTTCTGTCCTATATGCCTGAATGTACTACCCGTATATCTTGATCATCCCACATAGAATTATCTCTTCCCCAATTCACACTACACATGGGTCACAATCACTTGGGGAAAGCTCAGGGGTTTTGATTAGATCAATCTCATGTTGTCATAGCCATGATCTCGCGAAATCATAAAACATTTGGCGCAGTCAAGCAAGTTGATCAACCTCTCAATCATGGTTAAATTATATTATGCATTCACTGGTTTTGCTAGGAGATAGCTTTGCACACTCACTCCATACACACGACTACATCGGTCTAAGTACAAACACCATGACCCGCCGTGGGTAAAAAACAGTGTCGCTTAGTCACCAGCCCTTCCAATAATCAAAGTTTTGATGTTTTGTTTCTCACATATTTATAATTATCATATGGTACTATGTATCTGTCATCAATTTCTAAAGGCTACCTGCCCCATTGTTGACATGATCTGACAAAGCCAGTTCCGAACCACCCTCATCCATGAATGGCCAAGCTGGGACATATCACGACCTAAAAATATCTTGCGAATGCAGCGCTCACGACGTCAAATCGTAACTCGATTACTGATTAGCATTTCTTCTCTTTAATCTGCTATTCCGAGGTAAAATAAGTAAAAGTACCATTGATTTAACATCATTTTGGAATGAGAAAACGCTTATTAGCCATCAGAGTTATTTCAGTGTCCATTATATATCTTGCCAATATGATCAGCTCGACCATATCACTATCACCCCCAACCCGCATTCTTAACGCCAAATGTTTACTTATGACTTGAAGACATGCAAAACGAAATATCCAGCTAAGTCAGACCCTATTTTGAGGGAAAAATTATCATGTTGACGATTACGTTTGTTTATATCTGGGTCAATAGGTCAATTTCAAAACGAGGCTGGATCGGAACTGACGACAGTGGGTCGGAACTGACGCCTCTCATTTAGAAATGTAATCTTATATTCTCAAAATTTCAGTTTATCCCCAGCTAAGTTAGTTTGTTAATAAATTCTATAGACAATTGTACTGCAATCAAGATATTGATTTTGCCAATCAAACCATTTCATTCGGAAACAGATGCAAATTTCACGTTGGTGGGTCGGAACTGGCACCTCGTCTGTATCAATATTTGGTCATTTCTGAATATCTCGAAAAAGAGCACACAGCCGGGTTTCTTGTGCGCGCTGATGACGAGAATTTTTAAGTGGAACCTGATTTTCAGTGATAAATAGACTTTTTAAATCTTTTATTTGAACCCAAATTTTCAACATTTTATCGAGCATCAATATGGTATTTTATGTGCCGGAAATAGCTCAGAATGCATCTCCTGCAATCTAGGACCCCAAAGATTCCTGGGCCTAGGCAGCCCCTGGACCCTCGCCTAATTGTGCTGTGATCGATGGTCGGGGCAATCTGAATTGCTTCCGCCGCCCCTGTACTATGGCTCCTATTCTTTACTACTCCCGCCAGAATGTCCTATAGCATTTGCATACACTTCGCCATCCATGTTAAGATGGCTTGCGAATCCTGTGTCGCCATTATTGCGGAGCGATATCCGATACTTTACTGTATACTGTTCGGTCTTCATCCGGCGGAGAACAGACTTGAGAAATCTGATAAATTACAAGCTTTTCATACTACTTCTGAAACATATATTTCTCTGAGTGTACAAAACATACAGATATGAATAATTTCTGATGATGATGATGTGGTAATTTCTGTATTATTCGAGGTGTTGTAGATCTGTAATTTTGAACAAGTAGGACAGCACATGACTCGGAAATGGCGGGTTGGCTGATTGGCTGACGACATCACGTGGTGTTGTTTTCAGGGAATTCCGACATATAGTTGCCGAAAGTAGGCTGAAACTGGATACACACGATCATAGCAGGAGATTTTTAAATAACGTGTTTACATTTAAACAAATTAAAGCACAATCAAGTTCTCCAAAAATCGAGTACGACAGGATATAAAACAGCATATAACTTGTCATCATTGAATTTATGAAAGAGTCAAAGATGACCAGATTCTGTCCAGTGGCAGTCATTTTTGATGGTGAAATGGTGTATTATTTTCACTATTTCCCCCAATTTTGGCTATGAGTTGAATACTTCTGATATTGAATTTATGAAGCAAAGTGTGAAACAAAATCCATAAATATATATTTTTCATCTCTATAGGCAAAACTTTGTACTGTATGTGTTTATTACTAAGATGAACAAAAGTCATGGTGGCCATTGTTATGAGGGATGAATGCATGCTTAGCTAAAATTATGAATATTATCTCCCCAGATCTTCAAACAGTCCAAAGAATTCTTCCAGTCAATTCCGGCACACTGTCTCCATCTTCAGTTATGGAAATATTAATAAAATATGAATCAACTCCGTGAAGAAATGCACATCAACTTTTGGTTTTGGGCACCTATATATAAGTATGGTCACAAAGTTAAACAGATACTTCTGAGGACGTCCGTTCAATGTCTAGGGTCAGTCTTACCACATATATATGACCCAGGTGGTTACAGGTTGGTCCTATAGAAGATGTCACTTTGCCCATGTGAGCCATGCAGACCACCATTCCCTCCCCTACAAATCCACTGTTTTTCTTGAAATACAGCTATGACATTCAGGGCTTCGTGTTTAGAATTAGTGCGCGAGCTAAAAATAGCTCACATCAAAATATTTAGGAGTGCGTATATGAAAGTCAGGCGAGTGGTTGCAATATAATACAACATAAAATTTGACGGTTTACGTGAGCTAAAAATCACTCTCATGACATGAATTTACGCGAGTGTTTGCGTGCAGGTGAGCTATCACTCGCACTAAACACGAAGACCTGACATTTCTACTCCCCATCCAAAAACTTCTCTTTAGTATGTTTGCATCCAAGTCGCAGCACTATTAAAGCATAAGAGAACAAACAGCATCTACAGAATGAGCGCCAAGGGATTTACATTTATAAGCACCAGAGAATAATACTCTTCGGTTTCATGAGTGGATTTTTACCCCTCAGCCCATAGGGCTGCGGGGTCTTGTCGTTGCCATGTGCGTACGTCCGTCCGTCCGTCAACATGTGTTCTTGTTCGCTGAATATCTGCAGATCTATGAAGTCAGGCCTGACCAAACTTTGGTGAGAGCTTCCTGTATGATGACTGATGAAATGGTTAGGTGTTCAGATGGCTATGATGATTTTATGATTTTTAATTATTTTTTATTGTTTATTGATGCTCACCTTGTGCACTACTATCTATGCCCATCGGGAACCCTTCGTTGTATGTTGCATTGTGACTCGTGAGGGTTCTCTGATTCCAAGAGGCTCTGTGTAGCGGTCCGTTCGAAATTCAGACCATCTGGAGATCTGCCCATCGGGAACCCTTGGTTGTATGTTGCATTTTCACTCTTGAGGGTTCCCGGATTCCAAGAAGCCCTGTGTAGCGGTCCATTCCAGATTCAGATCATCTGAGATGTGCCCATTGGGAACCCTTGGTTGTATGTTGCGAAGTATGTTGTGAGGGCTATATATTATTTAGCTACAAAAATCAGCACACCGATTCTTCTCTGGCAGCATGTTCCTCTCACAATGATCACATAGTAAAACAAAAGATATACGTAGTAAAACAAAAGATATAGAAGTGAGGCCACAAACATCACATGACACAACCCGATATCATGGTTCACACTGAAATTGACTTGCACTGATAGGGCCCCATGTCAAGGTTCAGATTGAAATTGACTTGCACTTATAGGTAACAAAAGGGAGCGTCAAGAGCGTCATTAAGAAATACGTTACGGCTGACACTGACAGTGACACTTATTTATTTTCAGAACCCGAAGCCATATTAGCCGAGGAGAGCATGAAGAGTCCTTGTCGAAGATTTGAGACAACTGGTGAGAACACCAGCTTTTACCTCCTTTGAGAAGTTATATATAAATCGAACAAAATTATCAGCTAAAATCAGTATTATATTAGATAAATATAAGGCTAAATATCTTGTTTCTGGTCAGACATCCCTGGAAAATGGACCTTTCTCAATTTAATTATTAGACAAATATATATTGAGCTTTTTGGGGGGTATAATGTAGTGGTGGCTTTCTTGGGGGATAACAGGGTTCATGTTCACTCATCTTTAACAGGATTCTAGCAGATAAACCAGATGCATTTGTGGTATTTATTTGGAAAAGTTAGTTACAATTTTTACAGCTTGTTCTCACTGGTATATACAGAACTTAGTTGATTTGAAAGATTGTAAGATTATTTCAAACTATCCCAGCAGCATACATGAAGAAGAAAGATAAGCCATACATAAATCTCTAAAAGTTATGTCCCTTGGATAATATCTAATGATGTGGAAAATAAAACTGTCAAGCAGTGGTGGTATTAACATTATTAAGAAGTGAAATGTATAGGGAGATTATTAGACAAATGACGGGTGTACTGAAACGTAACTCGTGGTAAAACAGTGTGGTTGATACATTTCCTCTCCCGACTATTCCATGTGGAATATTTTAAAATATAGATAACTTAGTAGTGTAAATGTGCATCAAATGCGCTACTTAATGATTACCATCCAGCCTGTCTAGTCCCATCCAGTCACATCTAGTCAAGTAGCGAAAAACTCATGTGCAGCCAGATGACATCCAGTAGCAAGCTTTTTCATGTCCAGTTGAAATAACATTATGTTCAGGCTCCAGTTGGGGTTCAAAAGCCTAATTCTTGACATGCCCTTGACTTGATACATAGAAGTTTTCTTAAAATTAATTTCGAATGTGAACATTTATACATGTATTTCAAATTCGAACATATTTCTCTCTCTATATTTTCATGTTAGGTTTAATTTCTGGACTTTCTTTTTATACAAATTGATTTCTTCAAAACTTTCTCTCAATATTTAACTTTAATTTCAGGATTTAAGATTTTGAATTTCGATTTAATGCTGAAATTTTATGTAAATTAAAATTCCAATTAAAATTAAAATTAGCATTCAAATTTAAAACTTTGACTTTAAAATTCAATTGTTCAATTAATTTTCAAATTCAATTTCCAAATTTCACATATTTCCCAATAGTGCATGTTTGTATGGTTATTTTCTACTGGACGTGGTAAAACTTGCTACTGGACGTCACTGGTGGCTGAATATGTTACTGGTACTTTGCATTGTACTTATATTTCTTCTAAATTTTTTAACAGCATTTGGAGACTTTTGAGACAGATTTTGAGCAGAAAACCACCATGATCTTCATGTCAACTCAGGCTAAATACTGTGGCATGAATATGTTATTTATCCCAAGAAAGAATACCAGTGAAATCTGTAGAATGCTAGCAGAATTTCTCTCTACAGCTGCTTGAAGTTTTGCTGTCTGAATACATGAGCATTGTGACTAACGTCACAGGACCCTCTAGTCATTTTCAATCAAGTCTGTGATTTTCATCAAAGATCACCAGAAATTTTCATCAAAGGTAGGTCAGCTCAGAACTTGTTGGTGAGAGTCCCCTAATGCACCTTCATGCCAAAAATCAAGGTTCTAATGTCGACGGTTCTCCCTATTTTGCCGACGAAAGGATTCTGATGGATCGACTGATTGACTGGATCATTACCGGACAATTTGCAATCTGTAGCCTACTTCGTAGGAATTCAGAAGAAATAGGGTAGCCTGGTACTAAACGTAACTGAACAATAATCTTTTTATATGCGTGCCCAAAAGGCAGGCATATTATATGATAGCGATTTGTCAATATTTATTATTCATTGTAGTTTAGAATAGTGAGGAGTGGTTGATTTTCTCCAGATCGTAAAACATGTTTTATTGTTGCTTGTATTGTATAAACGTATCTGATTTCAGGCAGTTGTGATTATGGTGATAACTGCAGATATTCACATCTTACAGCCGAGAGACGCCAGCAAATAGAAAGTGAAAGTAAGTGAGAATTAGCTTGTGTAACAGTACTAACAATGACTAAGGTTTAAACCTTGTGTGAGCTCACAGGTCTCGTACATGAACCTCTTCTCTACCATCAGATACTAAGTACATATGTGTATGTGAGAAACTTTAATAATTTGAACAAGAAAATCACAATTAAACTTGCACAAAAGAGTCTAATGATGTCTGACATGCAAGGCTTTTGCACAGTTTGCCATTCATGTGACCATTCACAGTAATATTGTTGTTCTCAGTAATCATACCTACCCATATATTATGCAGTTAAAAAAAAATTGGGTAGAATTTTTTTTATTTTTATGTTATATACAAAAAGGGGAAAAATTGACCAAAAAACAAAACGAACAAAAATACTGCCTACCTACCTACCTACCCAATTTTTAGAAAGGTGAGTTGTCTCCCCTTTATTATGGGATCTAGAAAATTTCTGATTTTAGGGTTGTCCGAAGTACACGTATAAAAATAGTTCCAAATTGTTTAATCTTTCTCAGACCAGAATAGTTATCCTTCAGTGGTTGACAGGCTTTGTCGGCCTATATGTAGTCACTTGGCATGTACTTGATTCCTTACCTGTATTAAATAATACTCTGTTAATTGTTTTCCTTCAAGATATCAGATTAATACGCAATAAAGTATGGAAGCCTGCTATGGTCACTCTTCCAAAGATTGACAGCTCAGAGAAATACAGTTCAGCTCAGAGAAATACAGTTCAGGAGGCAACATGTACAGGTGTAAAGAGCTGTCCTACCATAGCTCTAGGGGCTGTACATGCATCTATGCTGGGTCTAGTTTCTGATGAATGAAGAGGTCAAGCTTAAACTAGGTCATCACATGGACTGGTGTTAGGAATATATGTATGTGAATGTTGTGAAATTAATGAATCAATTGAACTTAAACTTAGAAATAATACTATCTGATATGTCTCAGTGGTTTCAATAGAAGCCGTCGCCCGTCGCAGGCGACGGCATCTCGCAAATTTGCGACACCTACTCCAATATTGTCAGTCATTTTTTAGTGTGTGTCAATCTCAAATCCAGTGGCCACCAGGTCCCTAATCTAACGGCACACTTCTTGGGCTGTCCGAGTACCGCCTTGTCCGATGAAATTGCCACCATTCGTTCTGCCGAATGAAAATTGTACACCAGATTTTTCAGCTGTTCTCCGCCATCCACGTGGTTCACATGTTGTTGTTGTTACCGAAATAGACGAATATGAATGAAACACAATAACGATTGGTTGGTACTGCGCCAAAGAATGACGTCTTCGGTCATTCGGCCAATCACTGAGCTTGTACTTCGTGCGCCAGGTTTGTACTTCGTGCGCCATTCAAAATGAAACGTCAAGCTAGTTTGGAGTTTTTTTTAGGTAATCCCGAAAAAACCCCAGGTAATTATCAATTCACAGATTCGTCTGGCATGAATAAACTTTTTCAAGGCTACTTTCAAATCATTTTCTGTTATATTCTGTCTACAGAGAAGCATTGAATAAGTGCCAATTTGCACGAAATTTAACAACAACGACGACATGTGTTCATCATGTAAATGTGAAAGGATTTGTGTGAAAGTGGATCATATACTGGCTAATATTGCCAATTGACCAAAACTCATTGTTGTGTCTGGTTTCCCTGCATATTTTGTCGCCACCGACGCAATAAATGCATTTTGTGCACAAAGTATCAACCGCACATAATTTCTTGGGATTTTTGCTTGAATGGGTGAAATTTTCTTGAATGAGAAATCAGTTTCAGTGTGGTTTTGTCCTCTTTAGATGAAGAAATTCAAGCACCTGACAAATAAGTCTTTTCACATAAAAAGGAATAGTTTTGAGAACTCTTTGGTTGTTGTTAGCAATATTAAACATCGCTTCTTTTTTTTTATAAATATGCAGAAATGTTTATTTTTCTTATTTGAGAAAAAAATGTAAATACCGGTAAGTAAAAAGTGGGCTGCATATTTATAAAAAAAACAAAACAAGCAGGGTTTAAAATTGTTAAGATCAGTCAACGAGTTCTCAAAACTATTCCTTTTTATGTGAAAAGACTTTCTTTGAAGAACTGTTTTAAAATTAGATGTTATTGCAGTTACTGGTACACTGGAGAGTGAAGGTGGCAGTTAACAATTTCTGCTGAAAAGCTCTCTGAGAGCACCATTCCATTGTTCATATTCTTTTGAGTTTTTCTATCTCCACTATTGCAGCCAGTCAATCGATAGTCTCTGAAAATGATACTCGGGTATCACAATCAGTTAAAAACTATTTTTCCTGTGAGCCATAAATTACAAAATACTAATTTACAAATTTATGGAAGTAAAAATCTAGATTATGCAAAGAAAAGTTCACTTGCGATGGATGGTATCTGTCCCAACCCCCAATCAAGCAACAGCGTTTATCTTTTGAACCACCTTTCTATATATGCCCATGGGCCTAGTTATAAAGTTCGTTACTGGGAACACAAATATCATTGCGCATGGCCACAGTAGGCCCCTCGTTGCTGGAAATAGACCCTTGGTATAGCCCTTCCGTCTTTCTGAGATGCCAAACCATCCAGAAAACCCATATAAAAGTATATATTTTCTTCATGGGAATGCTCATACCATTAATTCAGCATACAAGCCAGTTATGCAAATTCAACCCGGGATAAATTTTCTTCCCTCGGAACGTACTCCATATTTTCTGGGAAATCTATTAAAATGACCCAAAATACGTCATATTTCGTCCATTTCCTGGAAAAATCTTGACGATCGATTTCAATAAGATTTCGTCTAAGTGTTCCCCGTCTCGAGGCGAGATAAAAAAGCTATTCAAAATATGGGGTCGACCATGCCGTTTTTTGTCACATATTCCATATGTAACATAACCCTATTTTTAAACACCTGAAAAACGTACGAAACTGAGGCTGACGAAGGTTGACTTCGCGGCCCGACTCGCCATATAAGTTAATCGAGCCACCCATCCGCATATGTCATTTTGAAGGAATGGTAGCACCCAGAAGCTTGGTACTATAAATACTGGTTACCAAAAAGGGAAGGATAATTATCATGTGGTCAGACCCGGACGGTCTGCTGTATTAAAATTTTTGAGGGGGACCAATAATCCGAAACTATGGACTACTCCCTATATGACTAAGGTGTATTTTATGGAAAAAGTGTTGGTAGCTCATAATAGTCTTCGAGAGAATACGAGTACACTAGTATATCACACTTGCCATATAAGGGCTTTTTCGTTGGATATCCGTTCCTCCCCTTTCCCCCTACCCCATCTTTGTTTTGGTGTGTTTTACCATCTGAAGTCGACATTTCGAGATAAAACCTCAAATATTATCGTAATAGCCATGACGATGGGTTCGCAGCAATTGTCCGAATTATAATCTCACTTTCTAGCTTCTAAACCATATCAGATAGGCACGGAATATGTAAAAATAACTGGAATTATGGTCAAATTGATGTTAAATTTGTAGTTTCCTCCGTCTGGTAAATATCGAAAATTCTCTCAGAATCTTCAAAAATAATGGCTAATACGCAAATAACTGTTACCTATTCAGAGTAATTAATATTGTCCGTGAGTTTTACGTTGGGAAATATCATGTGAGTAATCAAATTGGTGTTGGTGTCCGAGATAATGCATTTTAGATGGCATAGTCCCCCCGTCCAAGGGGAGGTAAATCTGTATAGTCCTGCTTGGCAACATATGTTATCGGCGTAGTTGTTCTATGTTTCACTTGAAAATTTCTAAATATTCTGCCCGACATTCGAAAGATCTGAAAGCGTACATTAAAATGGTATAAAACTGAACAATTTGAGCGAAAATGACAAGCAAATGGCTTATTACAAGTCAGCAGAGCGTATCATACGTCAGAGTATATTTTTACTGTATATAAGGTATTGCATATAGGGTGCAGTCCACAGTAGACCCCTCGTTGCTGGAAATAACCCTTGGTATAGCCCTTCCGTCTTTCTGAGATGCCAAACCATCCAGAAAACCCATATAAAAGTATATATTTTCTTCATGGGAATGCTCATACCATTAATTCAGCATACAAGCCAGTTATGCAAATTCAACCCGGGATAAATTTTCTTCCCTCGGAACGTACTCCATATTTTCTGGGAAATCTATTAAATGACCCAAAATACGCCATATTTCGTCCATTTCCTGGAAAAATCTTGACAATCGATTTCAATAAGATTTCGTCTAAGTGTTCCCCGTCTCGAGGCGAGATAAAAAAGCTATTCAAAATATGGGGTCGACCATGCCGTTTTTTGTCACATATTCCATATGTAACATAACCCTATTTTTAAACACCTGAAAAACGTACGAAACTGAGGCTGACGAAGGTTGACTTCGCGGCCCGACTCGCCATATAGCTCAACCGAGCCACCCATCCGCATATGTCATTTTGAAGGAATGGTAGTACCCAGAAGCTTGGTACTATAAATACTGGTTACCAAAAAGGGAAGGATAATTATCATGTGGTCAGACCCGGACGGTCTGCTGTATTAAAATTTTTGAGGGGGACCAATAATCCGAAACTATGGACTACTCCCTATATGACTAAGGTGTATTTTATGGAAAAAGTGTTGGTAGCTCATAATAGTCTGCGAGAGAATACGAGTACACTAGTATATCACACTTGCCATATAAGGGCTTTTTCGTTGGATATCCGTTCCTCCCCTTTCCCCCTACCCCATCTTTGTTTTGGTGTGTTTTACCATCTGAAGTCGACATTTCGAGATAAAACCTCAAATATTATCGTAATAGCCATGACGATGGGTTCGCAGCAATTGTCCGAATTATAATCTCACTTTCTAGCTTCTAAACCATATCAGATAGGCACGGAATATGTAAAAATAACTGGAATTATGGTCAAATTGATGTTAAATTTGTAGTATCCTCCGTCTGGTAAATATCGAAAATTCTCTCAGAATCTTCAAAAATAATGGCTAATACGCAAATAACTGTTACCTATTCAGAGTATTTAATATTGTCCGTGAGTTTTACGTTGGGAAATATAATGTTGAGTAATCAAATTGGTGTTGGTGTCCGAGATAATGCATTTTAGATGCCATAGTCGCCCCGTCCAAGGGGAGGTAAATCTGTATAGTCCTGCTTGGCAACATATGTTATCGGCGTAGTTGTTCTATGTTTCACTTGAAAATTTCTAAATATTCTGCCAGACATTCGAAAGATCTGAAAGCGTACATTAAAATGGTATAAAACTGAACAATTTGAGCGAAAATGACAAGTAAATGGCTTATTACAAGTCAGCAGAGCGTATCATACGTCAGAGTATATTTTTACTGTATATAAGGTATTGCATATAGGGTGCAGTCCACAGTAGGCCCCTCGTTGCTGGAAATAGACCCTTGGTATAGCCCTTCCGTCTTTCTGAGATGCCAAACCATCCAGAAAACCCATATAAAAGTATATATTTTCTTCATGGGAATGCTCATACCATTAATTCAGCATACAAGCCAGTTATGCAAATTCAACCCGGGATAAATTTTCTTCCCTCGGAACGTACTCCATATTTTCTGGGAAATCTATTAAAATGACCCAAAATACGCCATATTTCGTCCATTTCCTGGAAAAATCTTGACAATCGATTTCAATAAGATTTCGTCTAAGTGTTTCCCGTCTCGAGGCGAGATAAAAAAGCTATTCAAAATATGGGGTCGACCATGCCGTTTTTTGTCACATATTCCATATGTAACATAACCCTATTTTTAAACACCTGAAAAACGTACGAAACTGAGGCTGACGAAGGTTGACTTCGCGGCCCGACTCGCCATATAACTCAATCGAGCCACCCATCCGCATATGTCATTTTGAAGGAATGGTAGCACCCAGAAGCTTGGTACTATAAATACTGGTTACCAAAAAGGGAAGGATAATTATCATGTGGTCAGACCCGGACGGTCTGCTGTATTAAAATTTTTGAGGGGGACCAATAATCCGAAACTATGGACTACTCCCTATAGGGAAAATTTCACTTGACCATTAATACAGCCATTACCACGTTCTATTATCACCTGTGAATCCCACTCATTGAATTCATATGGGATATATCAAGATATGTGGAATATTACATGATATGTGGAATATCACATGATATGCAAGATTCTGGAGTCTCATGAATGGATATTAGAAACACCTTTAACCTTTTTTGACAATCAAAATTGCTCAATCTATCAATGAATAATAATGTTTTGAAAGGTGTTCATTCTGTAATCATGGTGGTTCACATTCGTATTTGAATTATTCTAACTGAACAAAATTTTTCTCAGTCTTGTTGAGTCGCTAATAAACTTCAGGTTTTTAGAGCATTTTCAAAAATTTTCAAATTGTACCTTTTGTCTTGAACTCCAAAATTCTTAGAAATGTTTTATTGTGTAATACTGATTCTTTACTCAAACTAAATAGCCTGAATATTGAACCTTCATTCTTACCTCAGTCTTTGAAAACTTAAAATGAGGACAAAATTTGGGAAACTAAGGCATATTTATTAAGAGTGGCTTTAATTGTTTTCTTTATCACAAATTTCAAAACTTTCTGTTGAATAATGTGAAAGTCACCTTATTATAGATGTAAACCTGTGAAAAACCAACAGCCAGACAGTGAAATATAGGTGAAAAGCATGTGATGTATCACTTCATAGCTGAAAGTCTAGTAGATCACTTGCATTTTGTGTTAGTCCTGTACAGTACTGGTGGAATACAGGTGTTATCCTTTGTGGTGTTGATAGTCTAGCAGGGCCCCACCATATAAGAGCTGTGGAGTAAGGCTTTCAAAACACAGATGCTGAAATTTTGACAGTTAAAATTAGTCCTGTCAGAATTTTTTTAAAAGGAAACATTTTTTTGAATGGGGTCCTGAAGACCTTGATTCATCCATTCATGTCTTTGCATACACAGTTGTACACATAGTATTGAACAGATCTGTGTTACTTCTCTCTGATTTTCCAGGTTTGCATCGAGCCATTTCTCAGTGAAGTTCCTATGTACTCAACTTGACAGTTCAGTTGTTAAAACATCTGTTGCCTGAAAATCCAAGTAAAGATTTGAGATGTAGTTGTGGTTGGGTGTGATACCTGATTTTTCATGTTTCTGATTTTTGCTGGAATCCTGTACATGTAATCATTCAATACTACATAAGCTTTTTCATCATCTCATTAACAGTCCAAAAGAAAAGGGATGTAGCTGTGAAAAAACGAGCAGCGGAAGAGAAAGAAATTCAACTGAAGGACTGGTTAGCCAAACGAGTCAAACTGGTACCAACAGTATCATCTGATGTGGATGCCGAGTCTGAGGATGAAGACATTCCAGCTTACACTTTACCAGCTTGTCTGATCGGTGTGCCCAACCTCCCTCCTTCATTACTCCCACCTTCTCCAGGGGCAGTCAGACATCTTGGTATGGCATATTGGGGTTAGCTCCTAAAGAGGCCATCAAACATCTTAGTCCCGATGATTGTGAGTAACTTCTCCAGGGGCCACTGGACACCTTCGTCTGACAGATTGGGCCATCAGACATCTTAGTCAGGTTGATTGGGGGTAACTCCTACAGGGACCATCAGACATCTTAGTTCCAATGATTGACGGTAACTTCTAAATGAGCCATTGGACATCTTAGTCCTGAAGATTGGGGGTAACTTCTACAGGGGCCATCAGACATTTTAGTCCAGAAGTTTAGTGGTAACTCCTACAGGAGCCATTGGACATCTTAGTCCTTAAGATTGGGGGTAACTCCTACAGGGGCCATCAGACATTTTAGTCCAGAAGATTAGGGGTAACTTCTACAGGAGCCATTGGATATCTTAATTCCAGTGATTGAGGGTAACTCCTACAAGGGCCATCAGACACTTTAGTCCGAAGATTAGGGGTAACTCCTACAAGGGCCATCAGACATCTTAGTCAGGCAGATTTGCGGTAACTCTTCCAGGGGCCATCAGATATCTTAGTTCTGAAGGTTGGGGCAACTACTACAAGGACCATCGGACATCTTAGTGAGGCAGATTGGGGGTAACCCCTCCAGGGGCCATCGGACATCTTAGTCCTGGAGATTGGGGGTAACTCCTACAAGGGCCATCAGACATTTTAGTCCCGAAGATTAGTGGTAACTCCTACAGGAGCCATTGGCCATCTTAGTCCCAATGAAATCCTACAGGGGCCATCGGACATGTTAGTTCTGAAGATTGGGGGTAACTCCTACAAGGGCCATCAGACATTTTAGTCCCAAAGATAAGGGGTAACTCCTACAGGAGCCATTGGACATCTAAGTCCCAATGATTGGGGGTAACTCCTACAGGGGCCATCAGACATTTTAGTCCCGGAGATTAGGGGTAACTCCTACAAGGGCCATCAGACATCTTAGTCAGGCAGATAAGGGTAACTCCTCCACAGGCCATCAGATATCTTAGTCCTGAAGGTTGGAGGTAACTCCTTCAGGGACCATCGGACATCTTGGGCAAATTGGGGGTACCACCTATAAGGGTATGTTGGACAGATTGGGGGTAAATCCTCCAGGGGTCATCGGACATCTTATTCCCAATGGTTGGGGGTAAATCCTTCAAGGGGCCATCAGACATCTTAGTCTCGATGAACAGGGGTAGCTCCTACAGGGGCCATCTTAGTCGGGCATATTGGGGGTAACTCAAGAAAGGTCCCTGGGATTTTGTTAGAAGGGCCCAAAATGTGGATGTTAAACCAATTAATTTGAGTTACAGTGCTCAGACTCTCAAACAAGATGATGAACCAAGTATGTTGGGCGTAAGTGCTGATTCTCCTATTGTGGATAATAAATCAAGCAAGTTGGGCGAAGGTGCTCAAGACTCGTGAACTGTGGACATTAAACCATGCAAACTGGATGTAGATCCTCAGATTGCTGAAATTATTGAATTGAAGAAGTAGACAGGGAAACCTCTAACTGCTCAAGCAACAGACTCTGGTTAGTGGACTACACTGGTAGTGAGGAGTTTTGGAGTTGGCAATTGAACACTCATGATAGTAAATATGTCTACGGAATCTCGGTGTTCAAATCTTACATGTTGAATCAAGTGAGCTGGGTGTATGTGCAGAAAGCCTTTACCACAAATATGTGTGTCCATTTTCAGGTGACTCTGGATGAGAAAAATATTGAAAGGTGAAATGCAAAGGGTGTTTTTGATGATCATTTTTATCTCGCGTTACGAAGTAAAGAGGAGATATTGTAAAGAGGATGTCGGTGTCTCGGCCTGGAAATGATAACGTTTTTGGTTTAGCAAATTCAATAACAAAAAATCAAGAAAAATTCAGAAAAAAATAAAAGAAAAAACATATGGGGGGTGGGTATTCCACTTGGAGGTTTAGTTATGACACTACCCTGAGGATTCCAAGGGTGCTCCAATGTTAAAATCCCTGAGTTTTTTATTTAGTTGAAGTGCGCATGTACATCTGTACATAGAAAGTTGCTGCAGTTGTGAGCTGCCACTAGTGGATGATTATCAAACTTCATACACATGTGTCTTATGATCAGAGGATGAACCTGTGCTATTATTGAGATGAAATATTAATTTTGTTTCCAAATTATGGCAATTGATTGAGTTTATTGTTTAGCAAAATTGTAGGCCTCCTACATACATACTAAGTTTTCTGTAGTTGTCAGCTGTCAATGGATGATTATGATACTTGATGCACATGTTTCTTAGGATTGAAGGATGCACCTGTGCTATTTATGAGATGAAATATTAATTTGTGTTCAAACTATTAGTGTTGGACTTTTTAATTTAACAATTGAAAGATTTTTTGTTAGACACAATGTACTGAAAAGTTGTCTGAATTTGTCATGTTTCATTGGATGATTATGAAACTTGGTACACATATTTCATTTGATTAGAGGATGTGCCTGTGGTATTTGTGAGATGAAATATTATTTTTTTTTCCAAATCTGATTGTTTCGTCTTAGTAATTTGCCAGTGATAATGTACGTACATGTACACCTGTACATGGAAAGTTTGCTGAAGCTGTCAGCTTTATAAGTTTTCGAGATTGTGCACATGTGCTATTTGAGAAATATGACATGAAATATGAATTTTTGTCCAAATTGTTGCAATTTAGACTTTGTACGTTTCCATTGATAAGGTTTTGGTTAGGCAAGAAATTACATGTACCCCAAAACATGGAAAGTTTGGTCTACATGTATGTTTTCAATACTGCTTCAGCGGGAGACCATGCAAGGTGAGATGTTGGGGTTCTCAGAACGCTTATTATATTTTATTTTAGGTGAATATAATATTGGTAAATCTACTTTGCTTTATTTGAAGTATTTTTTCTTCTTGAAGCTTTTGAAAAAATGAAGCACGTACTTTGTAGTTCCTGTGAACGGCTTGTCTGATTTCTTTGAAATTTTATTACAATGGTCTTGAAGGATGGTCAATGTGCTGAAAAGCTTTTGGTGTAGCTGGCATAGCTAGAAAGGCAAGTTTTTTGTGTCGCAAAAAAAAAAGTTTTTTGTGAAATGAAAATTTGCCAATTCGTTTGGAGAAATATTCAAAAACTGTTCTATTCTAGGTTGCCAAGCATAAATATAGGATTGCTGACATGATAATTCCCTTTCGGTGCGAACCAAATTGCCATTTAAATGAAAAATCTCATTTATCTGACTCAACGACAAAACCTCTATAACCATTATCATGATTAAAGTTTTTTTCCATTGAACTCTGTGCCATCACCCTAGGGCTTTAGATCTCACCCGCTTGTTTTTCGTGACATGTGGTCTTCACTAGGTGGCGCTAGTAGTAAGGGAAGTCTATACAGGTTAATTTCCCTATACCTTTAACATGGGAGCCTGATTTTCCTCCACACGTGACCTTTGACCCCTATGACTGAGCGTGCAGGATGACGTCAGGGTGACGAGGGGAACGGGATTTCCCGAGGGTTGGGAATAAGTGTTTTCACGAATGAAGTAGGTCAACCGGAAGTGACGCCATCAAAACCGGAAATAGCCTTTATCTCGTGAATGGCAGGGGCTAGAGATATGGGATTTCGACTAATGGATACTTTACAGCGAAAGTGTGATCATATCACTGACAGCATCTGGGATTATCAGTAAGTAGGGTTATATCTGGGTTATTTCTTATTTGCGAGAAGCTAACGCTTAATAAACGGGAGATGATGCTGAATACGGTAATGTGTTGGCTGGGCTGCTACAACATCGGTTTCATTAGAGTTCGATACTTTCCAAGGAATTATGGCATAAACTACGCCAAATTCGTTCCCTGTGCATGTAGCAGTCTATTTCTTACTATCGGACTAAATACCGTCAGTCCATTAAAATGGTGAGAACAGACTAGCCAACCGAGCCTCATACCTTATTACGGTATACATGTCCGTTCTGCAGCGAACTACCAGGTAAGGTATTAAAATGCTGAGGGAAGGGGGGCTAATCTACAGAGCTCGAATACGCGAGTTAAGACTCGGTTCCTCGAGTCGTTTAACAGATCAACAGACATGAAAGACGTGAACAACAACAACAGATAATGTACATATCGATGTTTTAGTCATGAAAACTTCACCTACATACAACACTGACAGACGGGGCTGTAGAACACATAGTTATACACGGTGTCGTCGATCACTGTACGAGGAATGGCAGAAGTTACAAAGCTAAAACGATGATCCACAGGTCCAACCCACAGGCCCCAGTGTCTGGACAGTAGAATTTAAATTCAGTATAATTTAAATAATTTGTTTACCGAGGGTATCGCAAATCTAGAATAGCATACAGGGACGCTAAGTCAAACGTTGGTTCTTCTTTCCCGGTGTATTGAACAAACATGGCGATAGTTGTAATTTTCAATTTTTGTATGTGGATACATGTCCCATTGCCGCAGTAAGGTATTAGCGCAGTTGACGTGTATTTGCCGGCACGCTGTACTCGCGAGTCGTGAATATAAGATATTAGCCCCAGCCCGTCACAGCGAGAGAGGGATAATGCAAAAAAAGGAACAAACAACGTGTTTACTGAACAAAAATAATATCTTAACAGTTCATGCACTTCTTGAACATGTTAAACGAGTATATGGTACTTATCGAGAAAACAACAAACGTTAAGTTTGGATGTACAATATCCGCGCCGACCGGTTACAAATACGTTTATCGGCATGGCGTCAGATCCGACATTCAATGTTCAGCCGTGGTCATTCAAGAATGTTCGAGTCCATAATCAACCTATTCCGTATGACAGTTCGCACCAATTCTAAATGTGTATGAAATAAAGAAATTTAAATACAAGAAGGTGTTTTGTCAGAGAGCATGTTTCTGTCGGAAAGACACCATGGTGTTCTTTACATATAATAACCGACCATAATTCTTCATCCAAATCCTCGTGTCGTTTTCCAGAGTATATATATCTCACACAATAATCGTGGTTGTTCATAGGGCCAGAGAAGTACATCCACACCACAGCGTTAAGCGGAATTAGACAAAAGTTACGAGACAGAGATCGTGCACGTCAAAAAGTTTGTTTCAAACGTGTCTTTCATGTACAATGGAGCAATAAGACCTTCATAGGAATACTTTTGTTATTAAGATCTAATCGTGCTGATGAATGATCATATCTTAATAATACGGCTGTGTTCGTCTACTAGCTTGTGGGGCATCTCATAACTCGTTATTCCTATCCACGTGCATTAAGTTGAAATCATACCAGCCCTCAGTGAGTATGTTTGCTTGTGGAGATCACCATGATAGTGTTACTATTATACATATAAGTGTACATACCAGGTTTTC
The DNA here is from genome assembly GCA_036873755.1 of Hanleya hanleyi. NCBI lineage: Eukaryota > Metazoa > Mollusca > Polyplacophora > Lepidopleurida > Hanleyidae > Hanleya > Hanleya hanleyi. The sequence goes on along the minus strand of JAVTVY010038427.1, from coordinate 2,358 downwards.
GGGAGACTGAACATTTTAATACAAGAAAAAAACAACCCCTTTAAGTCTCTAGAGCGGACACGGTACTGAAATATCTCCTCGTTTCCAAGCTGATGGTGTTTTGACCGTATTTCGTCAGTTATGTCTACATAATTTACTGTTTAATACAGTTGTATGCCTTATGATATCCACTTGCACTATACATGTTTTCAAATCACCTGAAGACGGAGGAGTGGAAATCTAACCTCTGTATACTCTTAAAACGAATGTGGAAACTCAAGCGGGGATGCTTCACAGTGCCGTATATTAACTTAGAGAAGCCCTGTATTTCTTTGTAACGCGTGAATGACATGTTCGAACTTGAAACTGGTTTTTCCTGTATTGCCACATATGCTTATTTTTGCCTCTGACGTCACAGACATGTTCGAACTTGAAACTGGTTTTTCCCGACATTGGCACATATGTTTATTTCTAGCGCTGACAACCTCTATGTTGATACATCTCGCTTGCGCAGTGTACAGCGTAGGAATTGTATATAAGCATGAGGTGTCTTAACGTATCATACTCTCCTACTACTCGAAATCGCCACTAATAGCAAGATGGAAGAGGTCCACCGACAAGCAATTCGGAAAAATCTTGTCATTCTCATCAAACAGATAACAAGTGTGTCCACTATATGTTACTTGCTTAGACAAAATATGATATTAACGAAGGAAATGTACGAAAGCATCATGGTTGTGAAAACAACGAGCGAACGAGTCCGGCATCTGTTGAACTTGATACCTAAATGTGGTCCGAAGGCCTTTTATGCGTTTGTAGTAGCTTTACAGAAGACTGGCGACTTCCGAATTAAGGTCACACCATAGAATGCGCTGTATATACCCGGGTTATTTCCCACTCTATTATATAGGTTACAAATGCTGAAACGGAGTACGGTCGAACATGACCTATATCTTCCGCCCAGTAGTGAGACTGATTTCCGCGTCAGGCACAGAGCTCGGCCACAGAGCATTTGACACATGCCAGTCAGAGTTATTTCCCCCCTCACACAGAAAACTCATATTATACTACCAAATAAACAGACTCTCACGAGAGCTTTACCATATTTATATTAGTTTATCCACGCAGTAAAAATTACCTCTTGAAATAAAACATTATTCCATTACATAACAACAATATCATTTTATTCAAGTTTATATATACAAAATTCAGGTTAAAAACAGCACTAATAAGCCAGGGTAAGTAATATTATTATACTCGATAATGCCGCAACATGTCATATGCAACGCTTGTTCGACCATAAGACTACGAGTGTATATTGACGCTGTGAGACGGTCAAAATACGTAACAGTTCATAGGTATACGGGTTAAAATGTTCCCGGCTGTGGGTACGTGTCGGTAGGCTCTTGGAATTCTTTGACATCATCCGCAAATGGCTCTATGGTGTCCGGGAGTAATTTCTCGAACGTCTTCTTACGCATGCTCACGGAAACTTCCTAGGCCTCCGAAGTTGTGAACTCTAATTCTTTTTGCAGGTATTGTGTGGTATTTTTGACTTTCTTGTGAACATTGTCCTGGCGCAGTTCGTTCATGACTTTGATTTGTTTCAAATAAAGGTCCGTCAAAGTTTGCGCGATCTCTGGGCGCATGAATTTATAGGCTGCCTGGAAATCCCCAAGTTCTTCCCATTTTTGTTCTATCTTGTCTCTGTGCATGTCGATGGCTTTGTTCACCGCGATGTCCCAAAAGCTGTTGTCATCCTCGGATACGTCTTCCTCATTGTCGTCATCATCGGCGTCATCGTCAGTATCATCGCTGGGTGGGTCGCTGGAGACGTCCTCGTCTGCACTGTCGCTGGGTGCATCGCTGGAAACGTCATCTAGTACATCCAAGTCTCTCGAAGACATAGCGCATGAAAAGTGGCCTGTCAGTCCGTTCAGGTGGGTATCGTTCTGTCGAATGACGGCTATCGTGAGTCCAACGAGTGTTTATTCTCAATTATTCGTTCGAACACGTGTTTCTTTTGAGCGATAGCTATACCGTACGCGTCCTCCCAACTTATGTTGGGAGTTTTCAATCCACAGGCTGTTCGTTCGATATTCATATGAATCGGATCATTGACCAGATATTTCATACCCGTGACTAGTTTTAAGTATTGTCTTCGTAAACATCGTCGCAGTAGAGGGGCCAATGCATTATGCGCTAATATTTCGGATTTCTTCCTGGAATATCCTTTGCGCTGAAATTCTTTTTCTTTCGCTTCAAGTTTCTTCTCTACTTCTCCGTACATACTGCTTTTAAAGAGATGTCGCCATATCCCTTTATCGACATATTCTTCTGGAAATCCAGAGGCTGTCCTGGCGCGAATGTTGGCTGTAT
>JAVTVY010038426.1:0-17327 GCA_036873755.1 Hanleya hanleyi | reverse complement strand
TACACCAACATCGACTATCGTCATCGATGAGCTCCACGCGTTGGGGGTACAACAATAGAGTACAGTCCGGTGTAAGAGTGCGCGTGGCTACAGAGTTGGCCTCAGGGTAGAGTACGTCGTGGACGTCGGTGATAATAGCTTTCAGCGCCTGCCATAATGCCGGCCGAAGTAGGATAGCGGTACCACCACACTGTTCTAACCGGGGAAAAAAAGAATCATCTCTACCACTTCGCAGGTAAACACCGACTCCCACATGCATGAAATCCACTTCGGGCTCTTTTCCCTGTAACAACCGTGTCAATAGAGTCCAGCCTGGTAGGCTTAAACATAGCTTCACTTCTCGGGGATGTTCTTCGATGAGCTGCAGTTCATGGTCATAGACGATGAGAATCACATCAGACGTGAGTTGGAAGAAGGCGAGCTCCGTTCCGTGCGCTGCCATAGTGGTGAATGACAAAACACCGTCCAGGCAAATGTGTATATATGGATTCTTGCTAATGACTCGTGAGTAAAAAAAAAAAATATTTCATCGTAATAAAATTCGTATCGTATCGTACCCTGTTCTAGAAAATAATTAAATTCAGATTACAATGCAATTTTGTAGGCGCGCGCTCCAAGATAAATATACTTCAGAACATTTTGCGACGTCATTTGTGCCTGCACTGTAACAATTAAGAATTCGCGCACAGGTGGGAGAGAAGGCAACATTGAAAATGGTCTCCAAACGCTTCACCGGCCTATTGGTTATTAGCAGATGATCCCTTTCAAGCCGATAGACATTCCATTCTGAGTGCCTGTAACGACCGCTAGATGGCGTCATGCACAGCGCACCAAAATGATTCGGAACTCTGCACGTTGGCCCTGCACTGAAACGAAGGCTATGTTTTTAATAGTTTTCTATAGTTTTCTCTCGATAAACCAGTTACAATTTTCAGGGTGATATTATAAGGCTGTGAGCAATATACTTGACGTATTTTTAGCCAGGAAAACCCATTTATTTCCAGTGTACCGGGTTTCCCATACTACCGTACTATAACGTTACGCATCTAAAAAATCGATAAAATTATTAAAAATAACGGCTTAGTCTAGCGCTATCCTGCTAAATTTTTAAATGCTACACCATGAGTTGCCTGAGTTCAACTTGAAATAAAATTTATACGTGCACTGACATTTATTGCAAAATGACAACCGTTTAAAATTGGAAAAGAAACACAAAATATTTTGTTCAGCGTAAATGTAGACCAGACAGATAGAGCGATTTCGCTGAGGTCCGCGCTATTGTTATATAAGCTAGCGACCAGCTTGATGCGGGCCATTCCAAAACCTTTCACTGCCGTATCAACATATCAACAGAGAAGAAAATGAGCAGCCGCCGCCGTATAGCAGCAATGTCAACCACCAAGGCCGCCCCCCGGCGAGAGAGAGCGATATCAAGACGCCAGAAGAAGGCGATGCTGGACGCCGTTAAACAGTTCTGGTTGGCAGAATTTACCGGATGGAGTGCAAGACTCAACAACGAAGCCAGTGCCCGAGGAGAAACAGCGGAGAATCTACGGAAACTTATAAATTCGTCGAGAACCATTAGCGAGGAGGGGTGGTTGGAATTATTACAGACCACCATGCAGAGAGAGATGCACCCTCCCCCTCCTCCGCTACTGGCCCCTCGTCCACAAGAAGAGCCAGCAGTCCAGCCGGACGACTATGTGGATGAAAATATACCATCATCATCATCATCAACAGCGCCCGTGGATTTTCCCCTGCAAGACCTCCCCACCATCATTTTCGAAGAACAGGACAAGGACGGAGAGGGTCAACAACAGACAATAGCTGCCGCCGATTTCCTCCAGGACATGCCCATTAGTGCCGAACAAGAAGAAGAGGATGTTGTATATAAATATACATTGACCCCATATAGTTACTTCTCAGTCAGCAAAATGTGAGGGGAGTAGACAAGAAAACTCCCTCCTGAAGAAAACAGGGTGATCAAATTGAACTCTAACGGCCCTTATCAGGGCCAACCAATGCTATCGAAAGAGAACTTCTAAAACTTGGCACAAATTTCAAAGCACAGGTCCCACATTATCCCTCTTTATTCTATTAGCAAACTGCAACACCAAAAAACAATCCCTGCCCGATATTAACGGTCCTTGTCAGGACCAATCTCTCTCTTACAAACACAGGTTTTTTTTTTTTTCTCTCTCTCTCAGTAATTAATATTACAGCCCGAATCATAACGGACTGAAATTTATTTGAACCAGTGGGGGAGGGGTAGGGGGAAAGGGGAGGAGGGGGACATTTGTCACTGTCGTTGACGACCAGTAAAGGAATAAACATTACAGCCCGAATAATAACGGACTGAAATTTATTTGAACCAGCACAGAGGGGTAGGTGTTTTTATATGTGTGTGTGTGTGTGGGAGCTGGTGTTAATTTTTTGAGTGCTTTTTGAGTTAGAAGTTTTCCCTTTCGGAAAGATGGGGTGGCCCTAAAAAGGGCCTTTGGAATATGTAAGCGATTACATCGTTGTGGGCTGTTGGTGTTGTCTTCTCACAGTACAAACTGGGCAAGTCAAGGCTAAGAATTCACACACTAGTGGTTTGAAAGCGTCCGCACACGCTGGTATTTGGGCATGTTGATGTATACAAGCCACACACAAGGCTTGGTGCCCACAGGGGAAAATAGCGTATTTAGCAAAGTGGTTACAGCATTGCACGCAGTGTAAATAGGAGGCTGCTTGGCGTTCTGTGTTGGATGCCAGTGTTGTTATTGCGGAAACGTAGTTGATGACGTCTTCGTTTTCTTTTTGGCTTATTTTTCTTGTATTCTCTCTTATTCTCTTTTTTCTTGCGTCTTTTCTGTTTTTTCTTGCCTCTTGCCTATTTCTATTGCTTCTGGCGTCTTTTCTACTGCTTCTGGCGTCTTTTTTACCGATTCTGCCGTCTTTCCTGTTTCTTCTGGCGTCTTTCCTGTTTTTTCTTGAGTCTTTCCTTTTTTCGGATACTGTGGTTTTTAAGTCTTTCCTCTTCTCCTCATCTTCGCCTTCTTCTTCTGTTTCTGTGTCGGTGTTGGTGTCGGTTTCGGTTTCGGTTTCTTGTCCCGTTTCTTCTTCTTGTCCCGTTTCTTCTTCTTGTCCCGTTTCTCCTGCTTTTTCTTTAGCTTGGGAGCTTTGTTGTTGTTTCAACATAGTTTCTAACACGCGGTCTATGTCGTCAAAACGTTGGTATTCGACTGGGGTAACATCCGATGTCGCTGCTAGGAAGTGACTAAGCTGCGATGTGGCTGGGGGGTCTGTAAGATGGGGTGTGGCTGCTGCAGGGTAGTCCGGGGTTGAGGTGTAAATAAGTCTTTCATTATAGCATCCAACCATGGCTCGTCATGTACCATATTAATGATGTTGCCGAGCAGTTGTACTTCATTATCATCATCATTTGTGGTGAAGTGTGGTATGTCAATATCCATGATTTCAGCCAGGGATGACTCCATCACTGTGCACGTCTAGTAGACACTGGCATAATTGTGAATAAATGAGTAAATACTGCGCGCTATTTATAGTGTAAGGCGCGGACGTCATCGAAATCGCTCTATCTGTCTTGTCTACATTTACGCTGAACAAAATATTTTGTGTTTCTTTTCCAATTTTAAACGGTTGTCATTTTGCAATAAATGTCAGTGCACGTATAAATTTTATTTCAAGTTGAACTCAGGCAACTCATGGTGTAGCATTTAAAAATTTAGCAGGATAGCGCTAGACTAAGCGGTTATTTTTAATAATTTTATCGATTTTTAGATGCGTAACGTTATAGTACGGTAGTATGGAAAACCCGGTACACTGGAAATAAATGGGTTTTCCTGGCTAAAAATACGTCAAGTATATTGCTCACAGCCTTATAATATCACCCTGAAAATTGTAACTGGTTTATCGAGAGAAAACTATAGAAAACTAGGAAATTTTTATCCTTGGGCAACGGTAACACAGCACTATACAGTGTGCAGGCAAAAATGTGAGTACAGCTATGGGATGTCAAATGGGAAAAATTTCCTAGTTTTTTTCTTTTCGATAAACATGCTGCAGTGAACTCACATTTATTGCAAAAAATGAGACCCCGTTTTAAAGTTGGAAAAATAAAACACAAATTTTTTTAGCAGATACCACCATGTTGCACTCACTCACACCGGCCGCCATCTTAAACCCACCACCCACCCATCCACCACAGCCGCCATCTTAAACCCACCACCCACCCATCCACCACAGCCGCCATCTTAAACCCACCACCCACCCATCCACCACAGCTGCCTAGACTATAAATAACGCGTAGTATCTTGTCATTTATTCACAACTACAATCATGGATACAAGACGAAGACTCTTCACCGATCCGAGAGACCCTAGAGAACACAGAGAGATGGTGATTACGAGTGAAGATGAACACAGAGAGGTGATGATTACGAGTGGAGATGAACATAACAATGGTGGAGTGACAATAATTACAAGCTTTCAGCAGGTTATTGCCGACGAGACGATGATACGGCGAAATGAAGAAGAACTGGAACAGCTGCGGAGGGATGTAATGGAAGAAGATGCGAGGATGATAAGACAACGAAGTCAAGAACAAGACCAAGAAATCAGGAGATTGGTGCTGGAAGAAGAGGATGAGGATATAACTGATGCGGATATAACTGATGAGGAAGAAGAACTCCCCTGGTTAAACAGTAACAGACCTCCAGCAAATACAACGGCTACTCAAACTCCGATTATAACGACGTCGGCTTGCGAAACCACGTCGGCTACCGCCGAAACAACAACAACAACAACAACACCACTACCATCACCATGCTCTTGGGCCGAAGTAACCCGCCTCAACGAACAGATTAATCACATGAGACAAGACATTGTTCAAATGGACGTTATGATTTTAAAACAAGAAGAAGCCCTACAAAAGGAACAAAGTAAATTAAGCTGCAGTGTGTGTACAGAGGAAGAAAGCCTGTACGCACTATTCCCGTGCGGACATTTATGTTTATGTGACAAATGTTGGGTGACGCTAACATGTATAGGGGACGTGTGCCACTGCGCTGAAACGAACGAACAGCATTTAAAGATCAAGTGTCCCGTGTGTAGGAAGCAGGTAGCCGGGGTAAAGAGAATTTACTGCTCCTAAAACAAGTGTCGTAACACTTTTACAAAGGCTCTTTTCAGAGCCACCCCATCTTTCCGAAAGGGAAAACTTCTAACTCAAAAAGCACTCAAAAAATTAACACCAGCTCCCTTCACCCTTTCCTCCATGAAAAAAAATTTTAATTTTTTTTTTAACATTACAGCCCGAATAATAACGGACTGAAATTATTGAAACCAACATTACAGCCCGAATGATAACGGACTGAAATTATTGAAACCAACACAGGGGCATGGTACTAGAAAGAGAGGGGGAAATTTAAAAAAAAAAAAAAAATGAACACTAACAACCATTTTTTAATTTTCTACTATTTTTTTATTAACACAAATAGAATGAACGTGTTCACCAGGGTATTGAATTTTAATACAATTATACGCTATGAAGGCGCTTCAATGCACAATGAACATAAAATGAACATAGTGTAGGAATACGTGAAGAGAGAAGCCGTATTTTCAGCTTAAGCAAGACTGACAGATGATAATGTCTGAATGTTCCAATGCAATAAAACTTGAAAATGCTCAATATTTATACAACAAGACAATAGAATGAACATGTTCAACTCTGAGTATTGAATTTTAATACAATTAACAGTAAAAAAACTGTGAATTTTTAATACAATTATACGCTCTCAAGCCACTTCAATGAACGTGTAGGAATACGGTAAATGTTTTTCAACATCACACACTTGTTCAATAGTTCTGCAACAAGACTTGTTTGAACTCATCATCGTCTTTCCGCCCCTGGTGCACGTAGATGTAGGTAGTAATCTCTTCACGTGGAATTTTGGGAGGGCAGGCAGCTTCCACTCTCAGGGCAATTTGCGCCTCGGTCACGGCCTGTAGTGCCTCAGTGATCAATGCGTATGAGGGTACACTAGTGTCCACACACGTATGCTGGTTTATGGGACTGTTATTTTCACAGCCTGCACATGCTTGGATACGCAAGTGTCGAATTTGAGGTCTGATCAGATCCAGGACTGAGTCGATGTACTTCTTATAAATATAGTGAGACACCTGGTAAGTCAGAGCTTGACGAATTGTAGCTGTGACACTCTGCAACTTCCGCCACGCCGTTAATTTCAAGGTGACACCCTGAGGACAAGGAACACGCTCTTGCGTATCTAACCTCATTTTCCATTTACGGATATGCACCAGGAGCTGGTCGTTGAAATAGGCACAGCTGACAAAGATGTCGTCACCCACATAAAATTTCGCTTCGTCACTCCCCTGATCGCGAATAACCGCATCGATGGCGTAATCAAGGGTCTCCAGTTTTTGCCAGGTGTCTAAGTTCATGGCAATATGCCTACCGGGTCTGTCGTTAAAGCCCGATGCGTTAAAATGCACTTCTTCGTCTTTGACACTCACAGTTAAATAGGCTGAGAGCTCCCAAATGTCCTTGTGCGCTGCCTGGTAGGCCTGCTGAATAATGTTATTGATATCCTGCACAGACATAGGAAGTTGCACCTCTTCTTTCACAGGCTCAGACACTTGCTGGAGTACTGGCTGAAGCACTGACTCAGGTATTTCTAAAGGTGTTAGTCGGGGTCGTTTGGGTCGTGCAGCGCGTTTGGCAGGTACACCAGACGCTGGGTGCGTACGTTTGCTAACTGTACGCTCTTCGGTGGTATCCATGACTAAGATATCATCATCTTGTATAACGTCGGCTTCAAGTAGATCTGCTAGTTCTTCATTTCCCGTGATCTTCAACCCCGCGACGAAGGCTAGAAATGCATAGGGGGTAGAGCGCAGTACACCATCGATGAGGGCTGTGTTTTGTGCTGAAGTGGTTTTCTCAGCCATGATATCTTCGACACGCTGTTTCAGAAGTATGTTTTCCTCCATAAGGAAATCACATAATTCACCCACATGCTGCATCTCATCAATCAAACGAACACGGTACTTTCCAAGCCTCACTAAAAATGATGATGACGCCATGACTATGGGCTCAGGCTGATGAGCAACTGCTACGGTGTAAAAGTCTGGTGAATTTGCACTGGTAAAATGAAAAAAAGTAAAAGGTTCTACACAGCTCATACGAAACAGGCAAACAGGCTGGCTGACTGGCTGGCTGGCTAGAGGTGAAGCAGGCAGGCAGGTAGGCAGGCAGGCAGGCAGGCTGGTCAGGTCAGATAAGTCAGAGTACTCCGCAGGGTAGTGCAATGAATACTGCCCCTCCCCTAAAAATCGCCTCCTTTTATACGTTTTTCTACAAGCCGCCATCTTAAACCCACCACCCACCCATCCACCACAGCCGCCATCTTAAACCCACCACCCACCCATCCACCACAGCCGCCATCTTAAACCCACCACCCACCCATCCACCACAGCCGCCATCTTAAACCCACCACCCACCCATCCACCACAGCCGCCATCTTAAACCCACCACCCACCCATCCACCACAGCCGCCATCTTAAACCCACCACCCACCCATCCACCACAGCCGCCATCTTAAACCCACCACCCACCCATCCACCACAGCCGCCATCTTAAACCCACCACCCACCCATCCACCACAGCCGCCATCTTAAACCCACCACCCACCCATCCACCACAGCCGCCATCTTAAACCCACCACCCACCCATCCACCACAGCCGCCATCTTAAACCCACCACCCACCCATCCACCACAGCCGCCATCTTAAACCCACCACCCACCCATCCACCACAGCCGCCATCTTAAACCCACCACCCACCCATCCACCACAGCCGCCATCTTAAACCCACCACCCACCCATCCACCACACCCCATGTGACACAATACGCGCTTCTGATTGGCTGTCGCGTGACGTCACAGAGGTCATATGCAAATTTCTGAGGTCAAGAGACATCATTTTACGCTTTGTATACTACTTGTAGCCTTAGTATCTCAGCCGCGCTTTTGCAGATGTCCATGTGAACACAATGAAGTATCCACACGGCCTCTAGCACCGGCTTCAGCGGAATTAGATACGCTAGCTCGGGGGCTGCGATGACAGATCAGCTCAAACAACTCCTCTGATGTTAATGGATGAGCGTCCTCGACGTCTGATGTGGAGTAAACGCTTAGCTCAACATGGATAAAACTGGTAAAGGCCAGAATACCCAGAAAACTAACCTGTAATGCCTGACGTCGTGCGACTTAAATTTTCCACCGAAACAATAAACCTACAAACAAAAGAGACTTTGGTATTTTCTTATTTTCAGTTGTCGTCTGGAGCAAACTGGAGAAAGTTGTGGCCATGGCATGTCCAGAACTACGCCGGTTCTTGTTGCCTCTATTTCGTAAGTTTTGGTGCGCAATATCTGATGTCAACTGACTTAAAATCCTTTCTGAAACACTAAGAATACAAGTTGTTGAAAATGAATCTGATGGTCTGCAAATTTAGCGACTAGTCGCAGAGTATTTTATATGGTTGAAAAAAAAAAATTGTATCCAAAGAAACAATCTTGAAACTTGACCAGAAAATGATTACCTTGAAATTATGATATGCATTACAGATGGCCAGAGGACGTCCAAATACTATTATAGCAAGTTGGAAGACATTGTGGAGAAAGAAATGAAGAGAGCGTTCCCGATAATGTGAGAATATATTTTGTTTGAGCTAAATGTAGTTCTCAAACTTCAGCAAAATACATAAAGACAAGAGTAAAGGCGCATACAAATCCAACAACTGATAGCAGCATATACCGGAAAGCTCAGACGGCCACAATTCTTGAACTTATAGATTCGTGGTTTCATTCTGCAGGAAACGGACCAATCCTAAACCGACCACCGGCCTTCCAGATTTGACCAAGCTGGAGAAATCTCTGACCCAACTACTCAGTGATAGCATCGACATAATAAAACAACTACAGAGATCGAGACGGGTATGAGATTATCTTATTACGACTAGAATAATAGTTTAAATTTAATTTTTGCGTTAATTTCGCTTTATCGAATAAGTCACTTCAAACATTCGATTGGTACGGTATGATTCCATCTGTGCATTTTTAAAGCTAGGTTATCGTGAGTGTTTCGTGCATTATCGTGTAGTTTTGTTAATGCCATACTTTGTAAATGCCAAGTCGAGCAATACACATTTGAATTGAATTGAATTGAATTGAATTGTTTCATACACCAGATGTCTATTTTTTCATTTTTTTGTGGTTTATTTATACTTACATATATTCGCATATATTTATCGTGTATCCTATTTCTATTTTTCACTCAGATAATCATTGAGACGTTTGGTGAGTTGCAAAAGAAATACGACGCAAATATGAAGACAGAGAAAGTTCTGAAGAAACTCCGAGTAAAAGTCGAAAAATCTGGTGCTCTGTTATAGAAAGAGACCAAGAATAGAGTAATTATTGAATGCGTGAGTAAAGCTTTGATGTCCTGTACACACGAGTTTTGGAAAATCAAAAAAAATTGGCTGTCATCGATAATCGAACCCACACCCCATTGAACCTATAACCGCGAGTTTGTTCTTACCTTCTGAGGTTCACCGGTCCATCAGTAAAATACCCATGTGACTGTCCGACAATAGCGCGCGTATCAGTACCATCGAATGGCATATCTATAAGACGGCAAAAGCGACCCCATGGTAAAGGGGTGGTGGTGGTTGATTCCCGCTGACCAGGGATTATTTTATCGTTGATTTAAGATATTAGTTCACATAAGCTTCGTACTGGAGGTACGGAAACTGATAGCGTGGGGGGTGGAGGTTGAGCTGCACTCTATTAATGTATTGCCCGTTTGCCGTGTCTGTTGTCTCATAAAGTTTCTTGCTAACATTGCAACTCTGGAAGCAGGGATTGCATTTCATAGAGACCATCATGTGATGATCAATATTAATCTTTGCCAGATTGTCTTTTTCTGTGGTTGATTATTGATCATTCAATTTGGCATAGCCCATCACAGAAAGAATGAATTAGCACGATACACAAGTATTCTACAGTGAAAAGGATAATCCAAGTTTTGATCCTCCGCTGCCTAGTTCTCCTGCATCTATTTATCCATTCGTTCGTTTCTATATTTCAGGAAGTTGAATTAAAGGACAAGGACTTCAATAGATGGCAACATATCTCATTTGTATGGCAAGCCAAAGTGCTTTTTATTCGAGAATTTCCGATATCGGAAATTCAATTCCCGATATCGGAATTAAAATTTCCGATATCGGAATTAAAATTTCTGATATCGGAAATTCATGACCTTCAATTTCCGATATCGGAAATTGAATTCCCGATATCGGAAATTGCAATTCCCGATATCGGAAATTAGAAATTCAGGGACAATTCCCGATATCGGAAATTCAATTCCCGTTATCGGAAATTCAATTTTTGATATCGGAAATGCAATTTCCGATATCGGAAATTGTCACTGAATTTTCGATATCGGAAATTGCAACTCTAGGGTGCACTCCACACTTGCCACGGTTTCGTACAAAGTGGTGTCGCCCTAATTTTATAATAGGGAAGGTCGCCCGATTTTGACAGCAAGGTAATTCTTCTTACCTTTCTACTAACTGATATCTATAGTATCACCCTGCTGGACGTCACCATTTCTCCAAACGAGGATATAATAATTGCTTGTTGATCGCACCCACTCGCCTCTACAGAGTTAGTCGTGTCTGGAATTGAATATCTGGCGGACCAAAATCCGCACTTTTTCGGGAAGCGAAAATGATGATTCCTTTATGGCCATAAAATTTTACAAAAAACGAGTAGGTCGACCCCCTGTCTTTTTCGCCATTTTAAATTGTCCTTTGGACGGAAAACACTTTAACATACCGGTACATAAAAAGAAAATCATTTCATACGTTTTCGCTGGGTTGCGGGTAGAATTTGACACATTTTCAAGTATTTTATGGAGTTTTTCAGAAAAGTTGAAGAAGGGTTACGGAGGATTGCACGTCTTTCCTTTTCAATTTCAATAGCTCACAAGCACGAGTGTGCCCATTTAGAAAATATATACCTTTACAAGGTTTTCGTTAAAGATTTTACATCTATTTATGGCCGAAGATCCGAACCCATGCCTGTTTTTAGCCGCACATCATTTAGGTGTGGAATGCACCCCTAGGTTTTGTAAAGCTTCCAGCTTTCATTTCCGATATCGGAAATTCGGTGACAATTTCCGATATGGGAAATTCTATTTCCGATATCGAAAATTGTCACTGAATTTCCGATATCGGAAATTCTAATTCCCGATTCCGATATCGTGAACTGCAATTTCCGATATCGGGAATTGCAATTTCCGATATCGGGAATTGCAATTTACGATATCGGAAATTCGGAATAAAAAGCACTTTGGCTTGCCATACATTTGTCTCTCTTATTTAGTCTCTTCGTGGGTTCATTGGCAGTCTCTCTAACCCCATGTAAGTGAATTAGGACAACTCCCAAACAACCTTACCAATCAACCAGCCACACCAAGCCACCACACCCCCTACATCCGACCGTCGCCAGCCAGTGAAACGGTGGTCAGCCAGTGAGGCTATTTTCGCAACACAGGTGAGATGATGTTAGAAATTTGGATTTCTTTCACATGTCTTGTGAGGTTATGGGCAATATTAATGGATATTCATTCGTGAGAAATAACAGTCGTCATTTTAATCGTTCGGTTACGTGGCAGAACGCATTGTACTTAAAGATATCATATACGAACACGGAGAGCGATGTTGTTTTCGAGCGAAGTTTCGTTTTAAAGTTGTTCGTATCGCTAATAACTGACACTAATCGGTACCGGTACAGATTAACATGCGTAATTATTCCTTATTCAATGCTCTTTGTATGTCACTCAGACTTCAAAGAATTTAATTCGCGTAAATACTGATATTATTGTAAAAAGTTACACCATATGCATCTATCCAGGCTACGGTCAACAGCATCAAGAAAAGTGCTCGTGCTGTTCACCGTAGCCTGGATAGACGCACACGGTGTGACTTTTTAATTATTATCAATGCTTACGCCAATTAAATCCATCGAATGTTGAGTGACATACAAAGAGCATTGAATAGGGAATAATTACGCATGATATGTATCGATAAGTGTCAGTAATTAGTGATAAGAACAGTTTGAAAACAAAACTTCGCTAGAAAATAGTATCGCTCCGCGTGTTCGTACGATATATGTAACCGAACGATTGAAATGACTGTTATTTCCCATGAATGAATATCCATTAATATTGCCAATAACCTCAGAAGAAATGTGAAAGAAATCCAAATTTCCAACATCATCTCACCTGTGTTGTGAAAATAGCCTCACAGGCTGACCACCATTTCACCGGCTGGCGACAGTGGGATGTATAGGGGGTGCACCAGCCTGATCAATCTACCAACCTCACCAAGCTACCAGCCTTATCAATCTACCAACCTACCAGCCTTATCAATCTACCAACCTCACCATTCCACCAACCTCACTAATTAAATAATCCACCATCCTCATCAAACAATCCACCAACCTCACCAATACACCAGTCAAACCAAACCACCAGTCTCACCAAACAATCAACCTCACCAATCCATCAACCTAACCAATCCATCAACCTCTCCAATCCACCATCTGCACCAAAACATCAGTCTCGCAAATCCACCAACCTCAACAATCCACCACCCTCAACAATCAATCCAAATACCTTAACCCATCAATCTCACTAATCAATCCAACAACCCCACCAATCAATCCACCAACCTCACTAATCAAACCACCAGACTTATCAATCAATCCACCAACCTCACGAGGCAACCCACCAATCCACCCACCTCACCAATAATACCGACCTTACCAATCCACCAACCTCAAACAATCCACCAACCTCATCCAAAATTACCAGCGTTGATTTCTCTGGCTGGTTACCATACGCGTACAAGTTCAATTGATAGGATTATTAACGATAAACCCTCGGGCAATCTTGAAAACTATTAAGCATGGTTTAGATCTAGCAAACTGCCACTGTTAGAAAGAATAAATACCTTGGTAGACGATTGGTAACCCTTACGGCGTAGAAAATAACGCTATATATAGAGGTCAAATTAGACGTGTTTACCGTCTATTTTTAGCAAATATACGGATGGAATTGGGGATGCTGGCACTTCAAAGGTAATTTCAACAACTCCTCAGCTTTTAGTAAGCCTAATGTGACTGTTGATGTTAATTCATGGATCATGCAAATTGAGATGGGTATCCGACATGTCATAACTTCGCTGGAGTGCATGTTCTGTTAGGAGTTGTGGGAAGCGATTGTAGAAAGACCAAGGGAGAGAAGGGTCTTTTGCGACCCCGCCTTAACAAGGTAGTGCATAAGATCGACAACTCGACTGACTGAACGTTGATTGCTGCTGTAATATGATTTCCACGCAGTGAAGGATGAAAATTATACACATATACTATTACTATATCACTAAGTATCTGGGTAATAGACTCTATAATCCAATGTTCTTCTCGGGGATGCTCCCAGACCCTCTAGCGCCATGTGCTTTTGACATGGATTGCTGTAATGGTATAGATTTGAGGATCCACATTCCTCCTCCAGCGGTCAAATCATCTTCCTACGCCACTGAATGGATTAATTAGGCTAAGTAGTGTCAAGTTAAAAGGGTCTTTCGATTTTGTACGCCTAAATTCTTTAGTATCCATAATAGACCGCATAACATTCCAAAGCATTTCAATTGTTTTGCTCTATAATGCAATTGTTCTGGTTCATTTCAGATGGAATTGACAACAATATAACATACACCACAGTCATTTCATGCATAAATCGGTAACATTACATAACATTCTGTATATTTTTGTTCTTTCAAATATAGATATATTCCTGGCCTCATTTCGGAAGGATGCCGATATTGATAAGTTCTTAAAAATCCATGATGGATCATGGATGGATGGATGATTCTAACTCCAAACTTAAATCGCTAAGTTCTCATTCTAGTTCTATACATCGACTTCACTCATGCTCTCAACATCTTCATCAGTTAGTGAAACGTATTCGATTTAACTCTTCATCTGGCCGTCTTGCACTAGTTCCATCTTCACGACCCAAAAACACTAATATTCCTTATAAGACTCGCATATTCTCGAGTCGAGTGTATCATCTAAGACTAGACCGTCCCAAGCCAAGGTACAAGTATTCCAGCTAAACACCTCATCTTCCCAAAGTGAAGAGTAGTCAAGTGAACACGCCTATGGTTTATGTCCATCGACGCCAACCATACACACCAGCATCAAGAGTTCAGGATATTCCATTGGATACTCCCTCTTCAGGAGTCCAGAGTACTGTGGTACTTATTCGTCGCCCCATCTTCCATCATCCGAACGCATGACACGATCATACGTGGATATCTCTGCTCGTAGCCAAGTAATAATGTTATCTGGATATATTAGGGTGTGTCTGTAAGGTCACAGCCGATTGGCTCCTTGGGACTCGCGATCGGCACAATCACATTCATTCAAGGAAGATGGGCCTCGAAGTGTCCCCATCACAAAATAGAAACACTACTGTTATGTGAACTATCACCCGTTTAATTCCAAATTTTCTTCAAAATATTTAGGCAGTTTGTAAAATCGATCGTCTTAGAACAAACCAGTATACATCAGAAGTGCGAGAAATAATTTCCACAACTCCGGTCTTGTCTTGTCTTGTGCGGGATCTCACAGTTTTGCATCTCTCTACAAGCGTGTTCCCTTTCCAAATCAAATATTTATAACAAGATAATTTCATTGGTTCTTTTAAACGAGAGTGGTCATGCGGCATAATGCTTTGTAGAGCTGGAATATTGTCAAATACATGGCGAATGAAGCTAATGTGCCAAGGGGAATAATCTAATAAAACATTCCCTTAGCTCGGTCAGATGCCCATCTTCACGAGTCGAGGGTGTTTCATTTAATATTCATCTTCACGAGTCTACAATACTCCATTTTCTCTAGATAAGGGTATTCCATTCACCGCTCCAGCCTTCAGAGTCCAGAGTACTGCGTTCATCGTTTCATCTTCACGAGTTATGTAATGATTATTTCATAATATTTCATTATGATGTAATTAAGTCATGAAAATGAAATATGTTAAATTTGAAAAGAAGATGAAAGAAAACCTGGAAAAACCTGAAGACTTCAATAATCAGGATAGGAATCTGTAAACGCAGAACTGATTCAATATGGCTGATCTGGGTTATGGCCTAGGGGGAAATTTTGGCGCCAGAATATCGGGCAGAGACCAGATAAACGATAGTGATAACAGATGAATCCAAACAACATCCTCGCGAGTTCAGAGTACTCCATCCATCACTCATCTTCATGAGCAGAGGATATTTCATTTAACATTCCCATCTTCTCGAGTCGATGATACTTCATTTAAAATTTCATCGTCACGATTCATGGGTATTTTGCATGCCATATTCTACGGATAACAATTTGATAAACAAAAATGCATCGTTATCTGGTTATTCGTCCTTGACAGATTAAAACTGTTGTCCCCTGTCCACAGGCATCATATTATTGCTTGCATTTTCATTTTGCTCAATTCGCCCCCACTTGACCAGAATATGCGAAGTTTTCTGAATAATTATTTACAATTTTCCCCATCAAATTGGCAATGGACGTATGATTTCGGTATCAACTGTTATATATCCCTATGTTCTATAATGTAATCTCTTTTCGTCATCTCTTTCAGGCCCATTTGAGAGCCAAAATGGAAAGAACTCGGGGAAGTCGCACGGGGCATGGAGCCAACTGATAGCCACTTGTGTGTGGGTATGACCAAGATCCTAGACCAGACTTGACCTTAAGCGGACTGTATGGGGAGGGGGCGGGGAGGGCGGAAATGCTTCAGTTGTTCTTTTATTGAAACTGAGAAATATTTAATTTTTGTTATTATATATTAATAAATATTATCACGCCATAAATGTGTTAATGTTTACTTCTTATATATCAGTTATTGTGTAATAGAATGTAAGGCAAAGCAAAATATTCCAGAAAAAAATTGTTATCCCAAACACTTCGGCTGAAGGGATCTGATTTACTCTGTATTGAATAATTGTTGTTGACCCCTTTGTGATAGGAAAATATGACCACGGCCCCCTTCAAGGGATTAATAAGAATGATAAAATGGAGGTGCTCAAGTAGCGAAAGCGCACCTCCTAAACAGCTGTTTCCATTGCATGTTCTTCTCGACCTGCTCAATGAGTTGATATACAGATGTGACCAAGTGGGTAGTTGGCGTTTAGTCTGAGCATGGAGCCTACTATATACCCCTTGCCAACGACGACAGATAGTATATTACAGTTTGTCTAGCCAAAGACAATCTATATATACTATCTGTCATCCTTTGTGAGGGGTCAGAGGTAGTCTGACATGCAGCCCCTACATAATATTTTATAAACTGATATCTATCGAACCAGAAGTTCATAGATTTTATGGACTTAGGATTGAACGTACAATCAATACATTAGATATCAAGCGGGTAGTTGCGTGGGCACAGGTTCCAGTTGCTTCAATACATGTTGTTGAGAAGCAACAGAAACTTGATAATGTGGTGTCTAGCACTGTAAATACACTGGTCTTTATTGCACCAATGCAAACGTCCTGTCTGTGCCTTAATTGTGCTGTCCTCAGTGTTATATAGGGTAGATGGCGGGTGTCTGTTTCTATGTTGCTTCAAAGATTTATTCTTTTAAGCAACAGGAAAGCAACTCGGCTGGGTGGCGCTTTGTTGGTTTGTCGTGATAAGACTGAAATATTGTTGAAAGCGACGTTAAATCCTATTCACTCACTCACTCCGTTTATAAAATGTTGGACTAGGTCAGAGGAAGCTCGGACAAGCCAGTGTTCTGCTGTTAAATGGATTATTCATCCTTATACGTCGGTGTAAACTCCAGAACATTCTGTACAGAACGGATCAGTGAAAATCATTTGGTTCTTTCGCAGTCTCGATGTACATTTAAACTGAATCTATCGTTTGGAAGTTTTGTTTGGATTTACAAAGGGTTCTGCATTTTACACTGGTGGTAGAACAGCGGATTCTTTCATATTAGACTAGTTACCCCCCCCCCCTCTGTATGTCCAAGGGGAGGCAACCCGTCTATTATTCATATATTTAAGAGTTCTTTCAAAACCAGAATGAAGACTCCAGCAGTGGACATTTTCAATAATCATTAACAAGTACTGTAATAAACGATTTCAATACATTCGGATTTTTCGAG
>JAVTVY010038425.1:0-16130 GCA_036873755.1 Hanleya hanleyi | reverse complement strand
ATATGCCGAGCGGTGGAATCTGAAAGACCGTCGAAGGTTAAACCATGGTAAACGGACCGCCGTGTACAGAGAACACTGAATCCAGCAAAGTGGTCTGGATAAACACGATAGAAATGTTCAGGAAAACTGGTTCTCCAAAGATTTATTGCATAAAATATATGGTTTTACGAAGTTAGCACTCTGTAAATGGGTGCTATGTAGAACAGAATTTATTGAAAAATGGGTGAAAAATACCCATTTTCGAAGTGTTGTTAGGCTAACATCATTCAAGAAGAGGTCTTCCAGTGCACTATTGCACTGGCTGCACCAATCTGGAATCGTTCTATGGTTCGTCTTCACCGCCTATCTGTCGACACGTATGTTTCTATTGTTCGTCTTTACCGTCTATCTGTTCAGCTTTATCGCCTATCTCTCGGCACATATGGTTCTATGGTTCGTCTTCACCGCCTATCTGTCGAAACATATGGTTCTGGTTTAACATATGCGGTGAAATCTGAAAGGCCGTCGAAGGTTAAGCCATGGTAAACGGACTGTCGTGTACGGGGAACACTGAATCCGGCAAAGTGGTCAGTGTAAACGCGATGAAAATGTTCAGAGAAACTGGTTCTCCAAGCTTTGTTGCATAAAATATCTGGTTTTACGAAAGGTCCTATATGTAGAACCGAATTTATTGAAAAATAGGTGGAATACCCATTTTCGAAGTGTTGTTAGGCTAACATCATCCAAGAAGAGGTTTTCCGGTGTACTATTGCACTGGCTGCACCAATCTGGAATGGTTCTATGGTTCGTCCTTACCGCCTATCTATCAGCACATATGGTTCTATGGCTCGGCTTTACCGCCTATATATCTGTCTGCACATATGGTTCTATGGTTCGGCTTTATCGTCTATCTGTCACCACATATGGTTCTATTGTTCGACTTTACCGCCTATCTGTCAGTGCATATGGTTATATGGTTCGGCTTTACCACCTATTTGTCGACACGTATGGTTCTATTTTTCGTCTTTACCGTCTATCTGTCAGAACATATGGTTCTATGGTTCAGCTTTACCACCTATCTGTCTGCATATGGTTCGGCTTTACCACATATCTGTCGGCACATATGGTTCTATGTTTTGGCTTTACCACCTATCTGGCGGCGTATATGGTTCTATATTTCGGCTTTATCGCCTATCAGTCGGCACATATGGTTCTATGGCTCGGTTTTACCGTCTATCTCTCGGCAAATATGGTTCCATGGTTGGTCTTCACCGCCTATCTGTCAGAACATATGGTTCTATGGTTCGGCTTTGCCCCCTATTTGTCAGCACATATGGTTCTATGGTCGGCTTTACCGTCGCCACGTATGGTTCTATGGTTCGTCTCTACCGCCTATCTGTCTGCACACATATTTCTATGGTTCGGCTTTACCGCCTATCTGTCAACACATATGGTTCTTTTGTTTGGCTTTACCGCCTATCTTTCAGCACATATGGTTCTATGTAAAACATCTTTGGAGTTCCCCTCTGGTTCATTAAAGAACCACAGACAGGGTTCTATATTGAACCTTCTCTTTGAAAGAAAAGAGCCGAAGAGACCTTTTGGACGGATGATTTAACCATATATTTGAGCAATGAACCCTAGTACAAACTTTATTCTGTGAGTGTACTGTATTTAAGATGATACGTACAAATACTGCAGCACCTGGTCGATCAAGCAATTCCATTAAACGTCTATTATAAACTAAATATCTATCTATAATTCAAGTGAGTATTTTCCCATCTAACGATGATAATGTGAAATAAATTGTACTTACCTTATTCTATTTTTCATGAAGACCTTTCAAAGGTAGATCCAATGACACTAACTGAACAAGCAGCCAGAGGATGCTAGGTCCCCCGCCGAAATGGCAGCAATATTTTTTAGCATTGTTGGTCTTAGGGGATATACATGAGGGAGGCAACTGCTGCTTCATAGGCAATGGATGTGGAAGGGTCTTTCTGCCTTGCCAAGTTTTAAGATCAACTCAGAACGATTGATTGAAAGTTGATTGCTTCTGTGATATAGTTTCCATGCAGTGAAGCACCGAGAAGCATCCCCAAGTGACATCTCAAGGCATTATCTGCAAACCAAATTTGACGAGAAGCTGAAGGCATCCTCAACCTACTGCCCGGAAACCAAATTTTAAATTGCCACCAGTTGTCGCCACCTGTAGGTGCAAGTGAGCGAAATGCAATCCCAAGCATCATCTCATGGCATGGTAGCCTACATGTATTAGCCTGTAGTATCCTCTACAGGGGCCGGGCTAATGATCGGCTGATGCAGCAACAACAACATTTTCCCAGTTAGACGGCAGATTTTGAAATCAAAAACGAGGCCGCGCTATGTCATCAGTCAACTGAGACAGTCACGTGGTTGTGTATGAAGATTGGGGTGGGTCTTATCTAATAGTGATCCAATGAAAATGCTCGTATTAGTTTAAATGGCGGGGTCGAATGACCAATCACTGAACGGGAGACAGCTGGAACAGTACGTTGACACTGTCTGTTAATACAGGGGCGTCGGAAGCAAATTCAAAGTGGTACGGCCACTATCATTGCACTTTAGGTGAGGATCCAGGGGCCGCCCAGGCCCCAGATGCTCCTGGGGTCTAGATCTGAGCGATTTCTGGCGTCAATCAAAATCACTCTGCATTGAAGTGTATTTTTAGTTCTTTCCTAACCCTTTTACCATTGAAAACGCAATCGATGGTGGTTTTCTGCGATGTTGAATTACAAAAAAATTGGGTGAGTGAGTGAGTGAATAGTATAGTACTGTATCCTAGGCACATCGTGTAGAAGTAACCGAGATGATGCATCGATAATGTATATCAAATTTTACATTGAGCATTTGAACAGTTTCAGAGATAGAGATCATTAGTGATTTTACATAAATTAAAGATGGTTGCCCATCCTTCCCATCACTCAGAGGAACTAATGTGGTTATTCATTAATGCAAGTCTCTTCATACATCGATGCTGTAAATCAAGTTTCGTATAGAACATTTGAATGGTATCAGAGATAAACATCATTAAAGATTCTGAATAAATTAAAGATGGCTGCCAAGATTTCCGCCCAATCAGAGAAACCAGATCTGTCATTCATCGTAAGTCTCTTGACGCATCAATGATGTATACCAAATTGTCCACTGAGCACTCCAACGGAATCAGAGATAGATCATTAATGATTTTGCCTAAATTAAAGATGGCCACCAAAAGTTTTCAGTCAATCAGGTCCCAATTCAAAGTATCTGGATGTATTGATGATATATACCTACCTTCATATAAAACAATTGAATGGTAACCGAGATATGTATGCTATCATTATCGGTTTCGTATGAATTAAAGATGGCATCCAGGGTTCCCAGCTAATCAGAAAAGCCTGTTTGGTAATTCGTTGAAGTTGCTTGATGTATCGATGATGTATATCAAATTTCGTATTGAATGGTTTCCGAGATATGGATCATTATCCATTTTGCATGAAATTAAAGATGGCTGCTAAGGTTCCCACCCAATCAGGTCCCAATTCTATAGGCTTCTGGTCCTTGACTAGGCAAATAAGCATAACAAATTTGGAATTCATCAGCGAAACAGTTTTCCGGCTATCTCGCTCACGAACGGACGTACGGACAGACGGACGTACAAGATGATGACAATACCCCATGGCCAAAAATGGCCGAGGGGTAAAAACATGGGTCTGTGCCTGATAAATTTTAAGCCTTTGGGGTTGCAACTCATTCACAGAAAGCTCCCTGTACATGAACAACTGCACTGACAACTGCATGCCATCATCTGTCAGTCTGAAGACCAGCAAGGTTGAATTCAGTTCAATTCAGGAAAATGATCATATGCACAGTGTGCACCCAAACATTAGGAACACAGTTGTAATTAATATAGTAATATACGTGTGTAGACAAATGATTCGTGCAGAAGCTTCAGGGTAAATCCTATGATGTGCAATACAATTATTTGTTAGCAAAATTGAAGGGAATGTTGTCCTTCGTTTAAGATGACACGAAATTCAAAAATCAGGGATTCAGTACTGCGGGGATTTCCCCGCCAGTTATTTCACATTATACTTCTGAAATAAAATATGGTTCATGCAAAAGCTTTAGGGTAAATCATATGATGTGGAATAGAATGATTTCATATAGCAAAATTGAAGGCCCATTTTGACTGGAACGGACAAGAAGAAGAGAAACTCAGTGGTGCCACCTTCAGGCAGATGTTGCTGAAATGCAATACGGACTGGCGTCCTGTTGCAAGGAATGCGTATTCCGAATTTCGGAATAACCCAACACAGCATTAGGAAGTTATCGCTTCGAACAGATGTACACGGAAAAAAAATCTATTTTGACCCAGTGGCGCCACCTTCAGGCCGATGTTGCTGAAATGCAATACGGACTGGCCTCTTGTCGCAAGGAATGCGAATGCTGAATTTCGGAAGAATCCAACAGAGCGTTAGGAAGTTATCGCTTCGAACAGACATGCACGGACGTACACGAACATCCACGGACTCAAAGAAGCAAGAACCAGTGGCGCTACCTTCAGGCAGATGTTGCTGAAATGTAATACGGACTGGCATCTTGTCACAAGGAATGCGTATTATAATTTTGGAAGAATCCAACAAAACTTTAGGAAGTTATCGCTTCGAACAGACGTACATGTACACGGACATCCACGGATGCAAAGAAGCAAGAACTAGTGGCGCCACCTTCAGGCAGATGTTGCTGAAATGCAGTACGGACTGGCCTCTTGTCGCAAGGAATGCGAATTCTGAATTTCGGAAGAATCCAACAAAGCGTTAGAAAGTTATCGCTTCGAACAGACATGCACGGACGTACACGAACATCCACGGACACAAAGAAGTAAGAACCAGTGGCGCCACCTTCAGGCAGATGTTGCTGAGATGTAATACAGACTGGCATCTTGTCGCAAGGTAAACATATTCCGAATTTCAGAAGAATCCAACAAAGCATTAGGAAGTTATCACTTCGAACAGACGTACACGGACATTCACGGATACGAAGAAGCAAGAACTAGTGGCGCCACCTTCAAGCAGATGTTGCTGAAATGCAATACGGACTGGTGTCTTGTCGCAAGGAATGCGTATGCCGAATTTCGGAAGAATCCAACTAAGCGTTAGAAAGTTATCACTTCGAACAGACATGCACGGACGTACACGGACATCCACATACGCAAAAAAGCAAGAACTAGTGGCGCCACCTTCAGGCAGATGTTGCTGAAATGCAATACGGACTGGCGTCTTGCCGCAAGGAATGCATATTCCGAATTTCGGAAGAATCCAACAAAGCGTTAGGAAGTTATCGCTTCGAACAGACATGGACGGACACACGGACATCCACGGACGCAAAGAAGCAAGAACTAGTGGCGCCACCTTCAGGCAGATGTTGCTGAAATGCAATACGGACTGGCGTCTTGCCGCAAGGAATGCATATTCCGAATTTCGGAAGAATCCAACAAAGCGTTAGGAAGTTATCGCTTCGAACAGACATGGACGGACACACGGACATCCACGGACGCAAAGAAGCAAGAACTAGTGGCGCCACCTTCAGGCAGATGTTGCTGAAATGCAATACTGACTGTCGTCTTGCCGCAAGGAATGCATATTCCGAATTTCGGAAGAATCCAACAAAGCGTTAGGAAGTTATCGCTTCGAACAGACATGGACGGACACACGGACATCCACGACGCAAAGAAGCAAGAACTAGTGGCGCCACCTTCAGGCAGATGTTGCTGAAATGCAATACGGACTGGCGTCTTGCCGCAAGGAATGCATATTCCGAATTTCGGAAGAATCCAACAAAGCGTTAGGAAGTTATCGCTTCGAACAGACATGGACGGACACACAGACATCCACGGACACAAAGAAGCAAGAACCATTTTAAAGTCCCCGGCCGCGTTGCGGCGGGGGACAAAAAATCTCCTACCGGAAAGTTCATACAAACATAATAATCTCAATCAGCAGCACTCTAATATGATAATAACAATCTGGAATGGTATAGGGTTCCGCTATCGAATTCCCATTGTGCATCTGAATTAATATATCCGTATTTGTCACGCATCTATAATCATGAAGTTACAGAGAATAGGATATGGGAGCGGAACGTTTACAGTAAACGGAAGCAATCGCTACTACTGACCGAGCTAATCGCCGATAAAGAAATAGTCTTGTCCATGTATTGTCCGTATCACAGGAACGGTTCTCGCTCTGAGATTTCCCAGTTTCATCACATCCTTTGCTTCCTGATCGCTCGTCAGTACATCATGTCTAGGGTTTCTGAGTGAATGAAGAGCCGGACCACTTATCAAATTCGCATTTGGCAAGTCTGTCTCGTGTTTGCCGGTTCTGGTGTCTGTCATCTCCTCGATAGATGTGCAGTTTGTTAATCTCAACCTCGTGCAATCCGGCCGACAACAACGAGGTCGATTGAACGTAACTTATAGAATCTCAACAGTCGAAAAAGAGCCACATCTCTTGACCTTGTTACCAACAAAGTAGAACCTCTCCGTGAACGAATATCGTTTTGGGCGAATTATCTCAATACTGAGTTCTATGTTAGCCAGACGGCCATGGTCGGTACGGCGTATATATGTAGTTATCACCACGATAATCGCTATCGCGGAAACGTCGATAATACCTGCAGAAGGGCACATCGGTTCCAGGCCATTCCTTCAGCATTATTGAGAGAGTGACTGATACAGGACAGAAACTGATTAACCCTTCCCGGTGGGCGATTTGGGGTGTCTCAGCATAAGGTGCACTGTAAAACTTGGCGACCTGTTTAACGTCTCAAAATGAAACATGATTTTGTCCCAACTTTTGGGACATGTGAGTACGTACATATTTCATTTTGAAACGGCTTCATGTTTCAATTTGAAACACGTGTTAATATGTGTTAATGATGTCTCAATATGGACATGTCGTTAAACATGTGTCCGTTTGAAACATGTGACATCCTGCACAGTGAAACATGTGTTGTATGTACATCTCTCAATCTGAAAAATGTTACGGCCGACTACATGTTTCAAAATGAAACGTCTAAGCCCAAACATGACTTTGTCCCAAAAGGTCGCAAACGAAACGTGTCCGAACATGTCTCAAACTTGGAAGTGATTTAAAATAGTCTATCTCCCATTACATGTTTCATCAGATCGCCAGATCACCTGTGAAAGAAACAGAAATACGCGAATCGTTTATCAAATTCAGCTTGCATCAGTTGTTATTCTCTTATCTTCGATGGAAGTCCAACTCGGGTGAAAACCAACAATATCGATAGGCTACCGACAGGAACATATACAATAGACAAGCTTGCTCCTCAGGTTAACAATGAATGTGATCATTCCAGACAGATATATGTTCGGTACATCATAATTCCTGATGTGAACCCATTTATCATGGCGTGCAAATTGTTCATGACAATAATGTGTTCATGTTTTGGTGAACTAGATCACAGATGGTACATTTACATTCAGATATTAACCAAAATAATAATTCACTCAAGTTGCCACATCGGTCTGTTGACATGACACAGCCTAATCCAGCACACAGGAAGCAGCTCTCAACAGGGGTACTATATTGCATACATATATTGACCCTACTTGCTGACTTTTATAAATGAATGTCTGTAACTTGAAAATGATTCTATCATTCGTTCATCTGCTCGCGGTAAATATCTCCGAGTGAGAGTCGTTGAAATTCCATTCCGTTTCGGGAAATGGAATAGGGATCGCAGATGATTATTAAGATAACGGAGTCCTGGATTCGTCTCGAGTTGTCGCAACAGTGGTCACAGTCGGCGAGGAAGGAGGAAAATTGTTTTACACACCAACAATATTCAATATTTTCATAAAGATAAAAAATAATATCCCCTCTCTCCTCCTGGTTTCATCTTCGCATATCCAAGTCGAACACCACACGTGTTGCCTTGGATGAACATATAAACACAATATCTGATCAGAAAATGAGTCCGATGATGTCATAGCTCTATAAATATTCCGTGATCCATATTAGGAGGAGTGCAATGTATGGCCTCTTTAAAATTCAATTTTGATTGAACATCAATATGACCACCAGATGCCATCATATTTGGAAATCTCACAGGCTGACATCAAAGAAAATCCTCGCTCGCTGCACTGTGTTGGCAAGCTCCTATCTTGATTGGCTATATGGCATCACGTGCGTTTCCTAGTTTTCACCAATTTACTCTATTCAATAGGTCAAGGTAAATGACGAAACATTAGTGTAGTATTTAACTTGAAATGTGAAGATGCCTGCATGGTTTGGTGTCATTTGTGTCATACAATGGCCGAATCCCGCGCAAGGCTGTAATCGTATATAGAGCAATCGTATTGTCCAGAAAATATCCTGATGCGCTACACACATTTAAGATACTGGATGTAGCTCTGGTCACACAAAGAACACAGTTGTTGTTTCTTCCAACGCGAGCCCTCAATGATGCCTCATCAATGTCACTCTTTTTTTTATAGCGACACTGCTGTGTATTTTTTTGGTATATGAATCATTGGCAAATTTAAAGTGGCGATCATGTGGGGTATCAGAAAAGTGGTGTTTTACCTTTTTCTTCGATTTTTTTTTTTTTTTTTTTGGTGGATAAAAGAGTGCATGATCGATTTTATTCCACATCAGATAATTCTTCCCTAATGTACTATGTAATTTACTTCGGAGAACCTGACACAAATAAACAAAATGGAAAATCTGACCAAAAAATCGACCAAAAAGTCATATTTAGAATTTGACGTAACTGCGAAGTGTTCAAGGATTGAATTGTTTTGATTTTTGCACTTTCTAGCAGAGCGGATCCCAAGATATATTTTGGGGGTTTTTAGAATCAAGGAGTGAAAAAACATTTAATGGGGGGAGGCGTCTCTTCCCAGGCCTTGGCAGGCCTCAAACAGTCAAATACCCTAGGCCTGGAAGAGTTATATTACGATGCAAGTAATTCAGTTAGATTGATCGGTCTGTTTATTCTCAATACCGACAGATATATTCACGATCGCTAAAGACCAGAAATAAATTTTTGGAAGCCAGTGCTTCCATACACCAAACAACATTATCCGTCTTTTATACTGTGCTTATTTATACTTTATACTGTCTTTTATACCTTGAGACATGTCGCTTTTTCGACTCGGTTGTACGTGTTTCGGCTTTGATGTTTCAAACAGCTATTCGGGTCATTATAGTGAAACGGCAACGCGATTGAAACATGTCACAACCCTCAAATAGCTGTATTCTCAGGTCTTTGAGACATGTTTTCATGGGAAAACAGGGTGAAACATGTAGCATTATGAAGCATCTCACATGTTACCCATCTCAAAATGAAACGTTAAACATGTAACCACTTTCTGCAGTGTGGGGGTGGAGAGGGGGGGATTATTTTCGTTATCCTTCTGTTTAGAGAATCAAAACCTAAAAATTCCACACTATCTATTTGACTCATGCCATATGTGAAAGTGTAAAACAAATACAAGAAGGCCGCCATGATGATGTCAGATTGAGGTCTTTTTGGAAGCTATTGTTCGCCTATTTTTTGGACCGATTTTCGATGTTTCTTCTAAAAAACTAGGAAATTCTTAGTTTCCAAAGAATAAATTATACTCTCATGACATTTTAGGCGAGAAAATGCGAAAAATGGAAGCGAAATATATCAGGAAGCCTAGCGGACGCCAATTTTTTGCTAAGCTCGTTTGTACCGTACCTAAGGTTATGCATATAGTCTCAAAATGACGCCGATAATATTTGCGGAAAAGTGACAAAGTTTGAGAACAGTTTGGTAGTGGAAGGTGGGCGTAAATGCCACCACCCCGACCCACGCCAGAGGGGAGCGGGTGGACATAATTTTGTCTCGAACCGTCTAGTACTAGTAGGCCCTACCTTCTCCAAGCTTTTGATATGGAAAAGGACATGGGTGGTGCATGTGTGTGGTGGTGGTCTGGGACAGGATAGTCTCGGACATGCAGATGAGAGTTTCGCACCTGACAAACTGAAGAGATGGGCAGTTCATAATAAATATAACCATATCGTTTACCAAAATAAACCTGTTGATTTGAAAAGAAAGAATGTCCGGTAGAAAAAAATGTCAGCTCATATTCTCCTAGACATAAACATATGTGAAAGAACATATTGTTTTCCTTTCACATCGGCAGGTCTTTCTACTTCAAACATGATACAATTACTTGAACGAATAGGAATACATGTAGAACATTCAATAATGATTATATAGTCAATTCATCATCTCGGTATAACCATAATGAATGCTATCAATTATAGGTGACTGCTTGACGGGCCCCTGGTTATAAATGTTCGACAGAAATCTCGAGGATGTCATCTGGTCCACTGAGATACACAATGAGATACATGGCACACACTCAAAATAGTACGATGACACATAGGGGACATCACAAATAGCACCATGTGTGTTTCATATGTAAGTCACATATGTGACACATGGACATTTTCCCTACATTCAGTCACACATGTGAGAGCCTTATATGAACCACGCACAGGAACATTCTTATACGAGCCAAATTAAATGAGTCACAATTGTAACACCTGTGGTGCTATAATTTTAATGTTGATATTTTTTCATCAGCTTCAATGTAGAATATCAATTGCTGCTGATGGGGGACGTGGACCTCAAAGTTCGATTTTTACGGTAAAATTCAAATCTAGAGTGAAAATGTTGAATCTCAAAGTTACCCTGCAAACAGTGTATAATAAGGTACAATATTTCCCTGCAAACAGTGTATAATAAGATACAATATTATAGACAGGTCCCAGCCAAGAAAAAACTAGCATTTTTGCTGGTCAAAGTTTTCTCAGTGGTTCCGTCATCCTTGACTTATGCCCTTTCAATTTCGCTGAGGGGCCACCCTGGATTTGGCCTCAAATCCAATATGGCCGCCAAAATCCAAAATGGCCGCCAAAACCCAAAGAAGCTCACACTTTCCTGCTCGAAAATCAATTTTCTAACCACAAACAAGGTTTTTTTCTAGTCCTACGTGGGGTATGAATAATTAGTTAATTTTGGAATGATTTGTAATTGGTCTGAAAATTCAATATGGCCGCCAAAATCCAAAATGGCCGCCAAAACCCATATAAGCTCACACTTTCCTGCTCGAAAATAATTTTTTTAACCGCAAACAAGGTTTTTTTCTAGTCCTACGTGGGGTATGAATAATTAGTTAATTTTGGGATGATTTGTAATTGGTCTGAAAATTCAATATGGCCGCCAAAATCCAAAATGGCGGCCAAGGTCCATTGAATCACACATTTTCCTGCCCCAATATGTAGAGATAGACCATCCTTGGTCCGAATGCGTCCTGTGGGGTGTCATCTTGTAGCTCTCGGGGCGTAGACCCCGATTTGAGGGATATCCATATCATCTGTGACGTCATCGGTGACGTTATCAGTACAAGTAGTAGCGAAAGCGGGCATTTTGGGGGTGCGTGTGGGTGTGTTTGGGGGTAAAGATGGACCATCCTTGGTCCGAATGTGTCGTATGGGGTGTCATGTTGTAGCTCTCGGGGTGTAGCCACGACTTGACGTTCTTCCATGTCATCTGTGACGCCATCGGTGGCGTAATCAGTACGAGTAGTAGAGAAAGCAGGAGTTTCGGAGGTGCAATGGAGTGCGTTTGAAGTAGATGACGGCCTTTTTTCCATCCAGCTACCCGATAGAGTTACCTGTGAGTGTATGCGGGAGTATGTGTGAGTGAGTGAGACTGGTCTAATGTATCGTCTGTTTTCATCATTTTGCACATACGCAATCTGGTCGTAGTATAGAAAGTAGACATTTTGGGGATTCATGGAGGTTTGTTGAGTGATTGAGGGATCATCCCTGGTGAAATGGACCGTGTGGGGTATCAGTGTGAAGCTCTCGTGGGTCAGACTGGCTTGTTTTCATTGGAAGTCGCGCCAATCTGCGCATGCGCAGTTGGGGTGTAGTAAGTAAAGTTATCATTTTGGGAGGTGCGTGGGGGCCTGTTGAGTGATGAGGGACCATTCTTGGTCCGAATGTCTCGTGTGAGGTGTCAAAGCGAAGCTTTCCTGGTGTAGACCATGACTTGAGGGGTGTCCCTGTCATCTGTGACGTCATTCTTGACGTCATCAGTAGGAGTAGTAGCCAAAGTGGGAATTTTGGGGGTGTGAAGTAAGGTGTTTGGGGTAGAGATGGACCATGCTTGGTCCGAATGGCCCGATTGAGGTGTCCTAGTGAAGCTTTCGTGGGGTAGAGTCAGACTGGCATGTTTTTTTATTGAAAATCCCGCCAATCTGAACATGCGCAGTTGTGGGGTAGTAAGTAAAGTGGTCATTCTGAAGGTGCGTGTGGATGTGTTTGAGCGATTGAGGGACCATTCTTGGTCCGAATGCGTCGTGTGGTGTGTCGAAGCAAAGCTTTCATGGTGTGGAACACGACTTGAGGGATATGCGGGTCATCTGTGACGTCATTACTGACGTCCTCAAGGTACTGGGGTAGAAATGGACACTGCGGTTCTCGAAATGTGTGAGGTGTCTGGCAGCATCACCAACGATGTAGCCCAATGCTAACGCTCCTCACTTGCTTCGAAGCCCAAACAGTTTACGGTTGTAGTCCGTGATAAGTGCTATTCTGATTCATGGTTAGTCTAAAAGTAGAGCAACAACAACAACATCATCAAATATTACAGGTCAATCCTTTTATTATCCCCTCCATCACAGCACATCCACACTAAGGGAACCACTATGGGTGTGTTTACAATTCACTTATGCTATTTCCCGTGTATTCAGAAGTTCATTGTTTTGATCTCAGAATGATGAGGGACACGAGTTAATCCTAATATGTACAGACCCCACCACACACCACACCACACCCGCACCCTGGTGTACCCTATTCTCTAATGGCTATAGTGTACAGGGTGCACCACAGGTACGTGCACATGCGTGCGATGACATCACTTCCGAGCTCTGAGCTCCACAAGCTTTGAGCTCCAAGAGATTCGATTCAAGAACTCTGCCACATGGGAGCTACCACCAGCACCGGGCGTTGACGCCTGACGCCTGTGGTGTGTGGTAGTGTGTGGTGGTGTTAGAACTGGTGTGTGATGGTGGTAATAGTGATGTGTGGTGGTGTCTGTACATATAGGGATTAACTCGTGTCCCTCATCATTCTGAGATCAGAACAATGAGCTTCTGAATACACAGACAATAGCATAAGTTAATTGTAAACACACCCATAGTGGTTCCCTTAGCGTGGATGTGCTGTGATGGAGGGGATAATGAAAGGATTGACCTGTAATCTTTGATGTTGTTGTTGTTCTACTTTTGAACTAACTAATCAGAATAGTACTTATTACGGACTACACCCGTACGTATATGCGCGCAGGACTTCAGGGCTAATTCACCAGGGTGTGGAAGCATTGAGCTTGTCGTTGGTGGGTGTTGCTACAAGATGGCACCTCACACGACGCATTCGGACCACGGATGGTCCATTTCTACCCAAGCACCATCCTTCACACCCCAAAAATATCCACTTTGGCTACAAGTAAGTCAGTAATGACGTCACAGATGACCCGGATATCCTTCAAGTCGTGGTCCACACCATGAAAGCTTTGCTTTGACACCTCACACGACGCATTCGTACCAAGAATGTTCCCTCAATCGCTCAAACAGATCCCCACGCACCTTCGGAATGACCACTTTACTTACTACACCACAACTGCGCATGTTCAGATTGGCATTCAGACATCTTCTTTCAATAAAAAACTTGCCAGTCTGACTCTATCCCACGAAATCTTCACTAGGACATCCCAACCAAGCCATTTGGACCAAACCTGGTCTCTCTCTACCCCAAACACCTTACTTCACACCCCCAACATTCCCACTTTGGCTACTACTCCTACTGATGACGTCAAGAATGACGACACAGATGACAGGGACACCCCTCAAGTCATGGTCTACACCACGAAAGCTTCACTTTGACACCTCACACGCGGCATTCGGACCAAGAATGGTCCCTCGCCACTCAACAGATCCCCATACACCTCCCAAAATGACCACTTTACTTACTACACCCCAACTGCGCATGCGCAGATTGGCGCGACTTCCAATGAAAACAAGCCAGTCTGACCCACGAGAGCTTGACACTGATACCCCACACGGTCCATTTGACCAGGGATGATCCCTCAATCACTCAACAAACCTCCACGAATCCCCAAAATGTCTACTTTCTATACTACGACCAGACTGCACATGTGCAAAATGATGAAAACAGACGATACATTAGACCAGTCTCACTCACTCACACACACTCCCGCGTACACTCACAGGTAACTCTATCGAGTAGCTGGATGGAAAAACGGCCGTCATCTACTTCAAACGCACTCCATTGCACCTCCGAAACTCCCGCTTTCTCTACTACTCGTACTGATTACGCCACCGATGGCGTCACAGATGACATGGAAGAACGTCAAGTCGTGGCTACACCCCGAGAGCTACAACATGACACCCAACACGACACATTCGGACCAAGGATGGTCCATCTTTACCTCAAACACACCCACACGCACCCCCAAAATGCCCGCTTTCGCTACTACTTGTACTGATAACGTCACCGATGACGTCACAGATGATCTGGATATCCCTCAATTCGGGGTCTACATCCCGAGAGCTACAAGATGACACCCCACAGGACGCATTCGGACCAAGGATGGTCTATCTCTACATATTGGGGCAGGAAAATGTGTGATTCAATGGACCTTGGCCGCCATTTTGGATTTTGGCGGCCATATTGAATTTTCAGACCAATTACAAATCATTCCAAAATTAACTAATTATTCATACCCTACGTAGGACTAGAAACAAAACCTAGTTTGTGGTTAGAAAATTGATTTTCGAGCAGGAAATTGTGAGCTTCTATGAGTATTGGCGGCCATTTTGGATTTGGCCGCCATATTGGATTTGAGGCCAAATCCAGGGTGGCCCCCCAGCGAAATTGAAAGGGCATAAGTCAAGGATGACGGAACCACTGAGAAAACTTTGACCAGGAAAAATGCTAGTTTTTTCTTGGCTGGGACCTGTCTATTACCCTGCAAACAATGTATAATAAGGTATAATATTATCCTGCAAACAGTGTATAATAAGGTACAATGTTACCCTGCAAACAGTGTATAATAAGATACAATATTACCCTGCAAACAATGTATAATAAGGTATAATATTATCCTGCAAACAGTGTATAATAAGGTACAATATTACCTCGCAAACAGTGTATAATAAGGTACAACCACAGATCAACAGATCAGCGTCAAACAAAACAAGGGCAACTCCGCATACTGAAGTCATACATGTAGATATGTTCGGTATTTCGATTATAAGCTTCGTGACTTCATGGTATATATTAGCAATACTACAGCGAAGTCACGTAGCATAAGAATACGGTTTGCAACCTAGGGTTTCTCAATAAATGGCAAAATAATCATTAGAATTGGGATAATTGAACAATTCCAGTGGGAATGTGCTGCATGCTTCATGGTGGCGGACAGCTTGTTAGAGATCAATCATGACTTGATCAGGTTGACTGGCTTCAATTATTTAACTTGCGCTGTTTGCTTTAAGGCTTTATTGAATATTATCTGAACATATTAATACCGGTACTGTCTGTAGGATCGAAATGGTAATTGATGTATACCTGTACAGCATAAAACCATTTGATACACAGAATCGATCCTATACAATTCTCTATATTTGATTCACATTCTCAGGAATAATTTATGCATAATTTATTATTTAGGATAGTTGAGTCACAAAGCACAGTATTAGCCTACAAATTGATTAGATTTCCGAACAATATTCACCAGTGATATTTGACGCCATTTAACCCTACCTGGTCTGGTGGGGGTAGGGTGCGAATTCTCTTTATAAGTGAACTTTCCACTTGTTCGCTTACAAGAAGAAAACTTGAGAACTGAAACGCTTGCTCCAGTCCTTACTTTAGGAATAGGTATACACACTCTGCCCGGGAGATAATGATTTAGTACGAGTTGAAAATTGCACAAATAAAAAGACGCTAATAATGCCTTAATAACGCTACGGT
>JAVTVY010038424.1:0-17276 GCA_036873755.1 Hanleya hanleyi | reverse complement strand
GAAGAAAAAAAAACACGATGTAGTATCTGTACCGATGAAGAAAGCTTTTACGCTGTACTACCGTGTGGACATCTGTGCCTGCGCAAAGATTGTTGGGTGACACTGTCGTGTGAAGGAGCCATGTGCCGCTGCGTTGACGCCGGAGAGGAGCATCTCAAAATAAAATGTCCCATATGCAGGAAGCATATAGGTGGTATAAAGAGAATCTACCGCGCATAAGTGTCGTGTAACACTTTCAAAGGCCCTTTTCAGGGCCAACCCATCTTTCCGGAAGTGGAAACTTCTATCAACAAAGCACAAAAATTAACACCAACTCCCATCATCCTTTCCCCAAAGAAATTTTTTTTTTTAAATTTTTGGTACATTTTTTTGAAATTATTGAAAAAAAGGGGGAAATTGGAGTGGGGGGGACAAGGGGAGGGGGGAGGGAAATGGAATAGCCAAAAATTTTTTTTTTTTTAATTTACTAAAAAAGGAAAAAAAGATTCATGGAGCCAAAAAAAATCTTTTTCATTTTCTATGTTTTTTTAACAATTAAAAATTGAAATTATTGAAAAAAATGGTTAAAAGGGGAAATTGGAGAGGGGGACAAGGGGTAAGCAAGGTTGATGGAATAGCCCCAATTTTTTCTTTAAAAATGGACCCATGGGGTTGAGTGAGGTATCAAATTGAAGCTTAGGTGAAGGGGCATTTAATGGGCTGGGTGTGGGATTGAACTATCGGAATTGTGCGCATGCGCGGTGGCCGAAAGGTATGGAAATAGACGTTTTGGAGCTAGGGGATAGCCAATTTTTTTTTTTTTTTTTAAAATGGACCAATGGGATCGAGTGAGGTATCAAATTGAAGGTTAGGTGAAGGAGCATCTAATGGGCTGGGTGTGGGGTTGAACTATCGGCATTCTGCGCATGCGCGGCGGCCGAAGGGTATGAAAATAGCCTTTTTGGAGCTAGGAGAGCCCCTAATGGTCCAATGGGGTCGAGTAAGGTATCAAAGTGAAGCTTACGCGAAGGGGCATTTGATGGACTGGGTGTGGGATTGAATTAGGGTGATTCTGCGCATGCGCGGCGGCCAAAGGGTATGAAAATAGCCTTTTTGGAGCTAGGAGAGCCCCTAATGATGCAATGGGGTCGAGTGAGGTATCAAATTGAAGCATTCATGAAGGGGCATCTAATGGACTGGGTGTGGGGTTGAATTAGGGTGATTCTGCGCATGCGCGGCGGCCAAAGGGTATGAAAATAGCCTTTTTGGAGCTAGGAGAGCCCCTAGTGGACCGATGGGATCGAGTGAGGTATCAAATTGAAGCATTCATGAAGGGGCATCTAATGGACTGGGTGTGGGGTTGAAATAATCCTTTTTTTTCAATAATTTTTATTTTTTTCAATAATTTCAAAAAAAAAAAAAAAGAATGAACACTAAGCATTTTTTTAATTTTCTACTATTTTTATTAACACAAATAGAATGAACGTATTCACAAGGGTATTGAATTTTAATACAATTATATCTGAGTATTGAATTTTTAATACAATTAACAGTAAAAAAAACTCTGAATTTTTTAATACAATTATACGCTCTCAAGCCACTTCAATGAATGTGTATGGTAAATGTTTTTCAACACTTGTTCTGATTGTTCAATAGTTCACCAACAAGACTTGTTTGAATTCATCATCATCTTTCCGGCCCTGGTGCACGTATATGTACGTAATAATGTCTTCACGTGGAATTTTGGGAGGACAGGCCGCTTCTACTGCCCGGGCAATTTGCCTCTCCGTCACGGCCTGTAGTGCTTCAGTGATCAGTGCGTATGAGGGTACGCTAGCGTCCTCGGGAATTTGAGGTCTGATGAGATCCAGGACTGTGTCGATGTACTTCTGATAAATATAGTGAGACACCTGGTAGGCCAGAGCTGAACGAATTGCACTTGCGAGACTCTGCAACTTCCGCCAGGCCGTTAATTTCAAAGTGACACCCTGAGGACAAGCAACAAGCTCTTGCGTATCTAACCGCCTTCGCCATTTACGAATATGCACCAGGAGCTGGTCATTGAAATAAGCACAGCTCACAAAGATGTCGTCACCCACATGAAATTTCGCTTCGTCACTCCCCTGGTCACGAATAACCGCATCGATGGCGTAATCAAGGGTCTCCAGTTTTTGCCAGGAAGCGTAGGTCAAGGCAATATGCTTACCGGGTCTGTCGTTAAAGCCCGCTGCATTAAAATGCACTTCTTCGTCTTTCACACTCACTGTTAAATAGGGTGAAAGCTCCCAAATGTCGGTGTGAGCTGCCTGGTAGGCTTCCTGGATGAGGTTATTGATCTCCTGGACAGACATAGGAAGTTCTACCTCTTGTTTCACTTGCTGGGGTACTACTGGCTCGTCAACCACTACTGACTCAGGTATTTCTAACGGTGTTAGTCGAGGGCGTTTGGGTCGTCCAGCGCGTTTGGCAGATGTACTCTCTGGGGTAGTGGTGTGCGTACGTTTGCTAGCTGTACGCTCTTCGGTGATATCCATCACTAAGATATCATCATCTACAAGGGGAATTTCAAGTAGATCCGCTAGTTCGTCATTTCTCGTGATCTTCAACCCCTCCACGAAGGCTGAAAATGCATTGGGGCCACCACGCAGTAGACCGTCGATGACAGCTCTGTTTTGTCGTGAAGGGGTGTTCTGCGCCATGATATCTTCGACACCCTCTTTCGGGAGTATGTTTTCCTGCATAAGGAAATCACATAGATCAGGCACATGCTCCATCTCATCAACGAGGCGAACGCGGTTCTTTTGAAGCGTGACTAGGTCGGCTGACTCCATGACTATGGGCTCAGGCTGATGAGTAACTGCTACGGTGTAAAAGTCTGGTGAATTTACACTGGTAAAAGTGAAAAAAGTAAAAGGTTCACAGCTCATACAAAACAGGCAAGCTGGCTGGATGACTGACTAGAGGTGAAGCAAGCAGGCAGGCAGGCAGGTAGACAGGCTGGGAGGCTGGTCAGGTCAGGTAAGTCACAGTG
Source organism: Hanleya hanleyi (assembly GCA_036873755.1). Lineage (NCBI taxonomy): Eukaryota > Metazoa > Mollusca > Polyplacophora > Lepidopleurida > Hanleyidae > Hanleya > Hanleya hanleyi. The sequence goes on along the minus strand of JAVTVY010038424.1, from coordinate 14,266 downwards.
CTCCGCAAAAGTAGTGCAATGAATACTCCCTACCCTAAAAATCGACTCCTTTTATACGTTTTTCTATAATCCGCCATCTTGTCCCACCACCCACCACACACGCCGCCATCTTGTCCCACCACCCACCACACACGCCGCCATCTTGTCCCACCACCCACCACACGCCATCTTGTCCCACCACACACGCCGCCATCTTGTCCCACCACCCACCATCCACAGCCGCCATCTTGTCCCACCACCCACCATCCACAGCCGCCATCTTGTCCCACCACCCACCATCCACAGCCGCCATCTTGTCCCACCACCCACCATCCACAGCCGCCATCTTGTCCCACCACCCACCATCCACAGCCGCCATCTTGTCCCACCACCCACCACACACGCCGCCATCTTGTCCCACCACCCACACACACACGCCGCCATCTTGTCCCACCACCCACCATCCACAGCCGCCATCTTGTCCTACCACCCACCATCCACACACGCCACCATCTTGTCCCACCACCCACCACACACGCATGCGCACACCACCAATTGTGACGTCACCCAAGGTTCTGCGCATGCGCACTGACGCGCTATTACGCCAATTTACGCCTTGTATACTACTATCAGCCAAGGCAACAAATTAACTGCTTATGTCCAGAGCATGTTGGCGCTTCACAGCGAACTGTATTTATGATTATATAATCATGAAAATCATATCTTAACCCTATCAGGCCTGGACTGTTTGGGACCTGATGGGGGGGGGGCGAAATGGCCCCGTTAATTATTTTTCTTACTTCTTGAGTTAGGGGACTGAAACTCACCACACTATACCATCGGATCAAGCTCTACCAGAAAATTAAAAAAAAAATCCAAGATGGCCGCTTTGATGACGTCACATGGAGTCATTTTCAAAAACGTCATTTTTTGATCGATTTTTCTGTCAGATTTTCCGAATTTTTTATTTATGCAATTTCTCCGCAAAAACTGCATGATAAATTAGTAAATATTAATGTGATGTGAAATAAAATAGTTTTGCTCGCTTTTCATCGCGGAAAAGCAGAAATTTTGAAGAAATATGACAAAAACAACACTTTTCTGATCCCCACGTGGTCGCCATCTTGAATTTTCTCATGATCCTCTTCTCGGAGGGTTATGCAAATAGGCTATAAAGTCACGGAGTTCCAGTTCTCCATTTTTTTGTCGTTCCGGAGATAGCGCAGAAAGTTTGGGTCAGGTAGGGTTAATTTTGAAATCATGACAGAACAACAAGAGAAAATGCTGATATTGAACAGAAATAAGCGTGTAACTTTTTTCAATGTTTAAACGATCTATTTATGACATATACTTCATTGTGTGAGAGATGGAGAGTTACGCCTTCGCCATCTGACATTGTAAATTGCAATTATCCATACATCATCAGTAGCAAACAAATGATCCAGTTTGGATTATACGTCAGGGGATTATTCACTAGCTTAATTCTACGTTTATGTATAGCGAGCAATATATTTTTGTTTTAGAGAGCAATATATTAATAACACCCCCAAAGGCAAGTTCTCGCAGAAAGGGCATCACACTTTCAACCACTCATTATATGCCCGGACATACAAGTATATGATATGCGGGGCTAATATTTTCGAAGCAAATATTTAGCACCTTCATAAAGTCAGGCTATAATGGTCACTTTGGTGTCTAAGTAGCACGTGATCGTCACTTAGTTCTCTTTCCCGTGATCGCCGATATATTCCAACCCTCACCCCTCTAGCCTCTTCAAAGCTCCCTAGTTAACCAGTTTCAAATTACTCCGAACAGGTGAATATCATTTGATTAACGGAGCTAGTATCTCATTGGTCAGTTTGATTTCACAGTGACAATTTCCTGCTCAGAATTTGTTTTTATAAATCGAATCCACGTAATATCGTACTTGACTCCATCAATTTGATGCTGGCAATATAATTGCGAATTAACACGGTCATAGAATATCAACGACACAGGACATTGGAATTTGCATCTGAATGGTATCTAACCGACGTTCTGAAACTTACGTTGGCAATATGTTAGCTATTTAGCAAGGTCATATAATATCGTCAATTTATTATATTCAATGCATCTAATACAGTAAGTATGTATATTTTTCTCATTGTTTGCCTTTTACAATCCAACATGTATGTCATTAGGGCATTGACGTCCTCTTCTCACAAGGTAATTTTCGCCGCATATATTTCCTCCCGAAAACCTTATAGCACATTCGTATTACCGATCCATTTACATATAACCAGATATGCACCCGAACTTCAACTAAAAAACATTGATTATTGGTCTAACTGTCCATCCTTGTGTTAGCTGAAACAGAGGATGTAGCCGAAAGACAACAGTTACTGTCTTTCGGCTACATCTTCGGTTTTAGCTTATGGATTGGTACCAAACTATGGGTTTGAAATACTCATGGTGCGAATGAAGGCGATGGAAAGTTCAGTGCTACATTGTTAAAAAAATCACAAAAAATTGTGTTCACCAATGTGGATTGTGATCAACTGTCAGCTACCGAATTCATAGAGAGGAAGAAACCTACCCCTGTACTGATTTAGATGTATGCCTGCCCATCCTTTGGCCAGAGCGCCCCCAGCGATATGCGGCGAAAATGTGATGTACTGAAGCAGCGACTGAGACATAAACAGCTATATGGAAGCGTAATATATGCTACAATATGTTCTGCTACCTCACGAATAATGGACACGATGAATCTCTCATGTTTTGACCGTTTATAACATGTGCGCCGATTGAATCACACGAACGCAAAAAATACAAGCTCAATTCTCACAAGTCTTAAGACAACATTGTAAAACCTGGCTGCTGCTTTTCAATATTTAGGATAAATGGTCTCGATTTCAAAAAAGACGTTTCAACAACCCAGAAGTTTTCAGCTACTTTAAAAGTAGACCGTATTTAAAAAAATAAATTCATTTTTATCCAGATGTAAAATCATTATTTACATTCAATTACTAAAAGCTATATCTTTCCAAATATTGAATGTGAAATGGTAAATGAACTACATTTGTATATATCGCACTACAATTTTTAGTTCACTATGTCACCTACCGAAATATAATGCCAATGTTCACGCGTATTATACAGAAACAACATTATGTACAAAAAAGCGTTTTTGTATCGGCCATGGTTCGGTAGACCATGGTTATAACAAAAACTAGAAGGGGCCATTTGGTTTAATGTCACACTCAATGTTATAAATAAGAACTTTTGGGGGATGGTAGATGAAACTACATTTGGATATATATATCGCACAACAATTTTATGTACAATACGCTTATTTTATTTGCCATGGTTTGGTAGGCCGTGGTTATAACAATAATGCGAAACAGCTTCTGAGGACAGCTGAGCTCTGCCACAAACCTACAAATTACCATGTCCTCTATATAACAATTTGATCCCGGCCACCATGCATAAGAGCCTTCACATACTAAGTGATGCAAGACTTTATATGTAGTGCCAATTTCTGTATGGCGAATTGCACTTGATTTTAGATTCATGCAAATATCAGTTACAGAGGCTTGATGTGATGAACAGAGTCAATATAGTGTGCCTCCATGCGTGATACCACAAGGGATATCACTCGCGAAAATTTCTTTGTGAAATTGCAAATGCAAGCCAATGGCATTTACTGTCAAATATCTCAGTCGAAAATAAGAGCCGGTGTTAGCTATGTTTGGAATTTGAGATGGCTCATATCAGTGACCAGGGTGGTATTTTGTTAAACATTTATTTTTTTTCTGTGTCCATATGTCACCTGGGCATTCACTGGTTTACTTCAGACGGTGAATGAGTTTCAAAGAGCAATAAATTGCTAAATGACTACCATAGTCCGTACAATTTACCATCTCTGTTTCATTTCAGAATCCAGCATTGTCATTTTGGTACAATATATAGTCAACAGGTTACATACACCTATCCTCAGCGATTAGCAGCCAATTTCAATTTCACTCGCTTATAGGGTGTTCAATGGGGAAAATATCAATGTTGGCTCTTGGGATTCATTAGTTTTCTAGATCACAACGCAGCCAATGGTATGATTAGTGGCAACAATATGAACACAAAGCGATAACATACAATGGTAAAGGAAACTCTCGCTTGTCATGGGGATTCTGTATTTATATCACCGTATTCTTCGGCACTTTGTTGTCAATAACTCATGAAACCTCTCTTTGAAGATGATAAATGTCGTGCAGTTGTCAACCGTAACGTGAATAAACTTAATATCTATATCGTATTGGAAATACACGGACCTTGTATGTTGCATTTAATTGTTACATGTATCTGAAAATGGCGATATTCTGCTGGTGGAGGTTTCATCCCCGAGGCTTGCCCTACATCATTGTGTTTGTAGTTTGTGGCTGTGGTTAACATGGTGGAGAATTAAGCGCCCGGTTGGCGTCGGGCCTCACAGACTTGTGTTCTGATTGGTCGAGCCTCACAGACTTGTGTTCTGATTGGTCGAACCTCACAGAATTGTGTTCTGATTGGTCGAACCTCACAGACTTGTGTTCTGAATAAGGACTTGCATACTACTAATATTTCTTCCTTTTGGGTCGTCTTTTCTATCTAACGGCCACATAGTTAATCACTTTCCATCAAATGAATTGATATGGCTATTACAGGATTGCTGTTGGATATTTTATCTAATACCGCTAAAGCCGGCGCTGGGGGGCCGTGTTGGCATTTCATTCAAGATGTCCACATGAACATCTATCATAAAAGCGTGACTGAAATACAAATCGTCACAGAGATCAGTTTTGGTTCTTGTGATGTTTCTAGATATGCGCTCAAAATATTGGCCTGTATGCCACCTGATTTCTTGTCAGTGCTCCGCCATTCGTCTTTCTATAATCAACTGAAATATAATACACCTGCACAGGTTGAATTCAGTCTGACCAAATAAAGACACGGAGTTTTTTATGTTCTACTATTCTTTATAATACATCTATCTTCTGAATTGAAAACAATTCACGAGCAAGAGAATATACGATAAAGAAAAACCAGATTGAAGTCGTCGAACAGAGAGAATTTTTACGTAGGTGATCGCAATATCCTTCTTGCTGTAGCTTTTAATACCTAATCCCAATAGTCATATAATGAAAGCGAATTAATCACTTTTTTGGAGATACATTGCCAGGAAGGCAAATGGATATTTCTAGCGTCAAATCCAAATTAGTTCCTTTGATCAACACTCTCAGTCGGTTTGTCCTACGTTGCCCATTAAAAAACCCCACAATCACTGATTAAATATTAATGCACCAATCACCATGACATATCACTGCGAAACAACATGACGCTGCTGTTTGCTCAAACAGATCGATCAAGGAGACTAGGGTATACCTAATGATTTTAATCAGCGTGCCTCTGAGGCGCTGACCAGATTTAGGTTCTGGCAGATTATTTGTAGCCGCCTGTTTTTTTGCAGGCCTAAACACCTCAGTATATGTCTTTGTCGCTTTAATAAGGAATTTCTATTTTAAGTTCTTTTGTACACATTCTTCCATGTATACATTCTTCACATTCTTCCATGTACACATTTGAAATATGCTGGCTGTTGATAGTGTTGCCAGATTTCTATATTGCTGATGAAAAATTCAAGCAAATCTATCACCACGACACATGCCAAGAATGATATTAAGTAGTAAAGCTAAAAGACTTCTGACATATTTATAACGTTTACCATTTTGATGAGGCTGCTAATACCTTACCAACGCCCTATGGAAAATATCGACACAATGTACACGTGTATTTGTCCAAAGGAATTACTTCTGTGTAACTAGTGAACATGCCACACGACAACAACATCGTTTCTTTGTTTTTATTTATATTGGAATATCGACTTGATATCTTCTCTTGTATCATTATTATACATCGCTTGATCACGATTTTTAAACTTTTGAGTAAATTGATACCACAGCTGGGATTCAAATAATCAGTACAATATCTGCTTCTCAATTGGAATGAGTATAGATTTATCTCAAGTATCGATAAAGTCTTAATATATTTGAGGGATTTATATCAAGAGCTATGAAGACTACAGGAGGTCGATTTGAAAAAAAGTGAGGTCCACGATACAAAATAGGAATTTTGTAACCTAGATGAGTTTAAGGATGGGTGGAGATGTCCAGACACCCACCCAATTAATGACTGCTTTATTGATGGTTGTGACGTAAGTGACAGGTACCCGGTGTAATGCTGACAAATTCCAAATATATGGTTTCCGAAAACGGGTAAAGGAACTAAAAAAAAAATCATTCATATTTTGCTTATGCGTTGTTAAATATGGTTAATTGGGGACAATATGGATTCCTACCAGTGATGGGCGAGTCATTATATCCTACTTATACTACGGTTACAACACATATAAGGGAAGTGGGAAGAGGTGCCGACATACTGACTGCGTCACATGACTTCACAGAATAGTCTTCTGGTTAACCTATTCTAAAGCACATACCAAGAATCTAACGATTCGTGATATGTGTTGCATCTCAGGTGTTGCATCCGTGTCCAATCCCTCCAGGCCTGTTATGATTCACAGCGGTAGTTAATCTCTTAGGATTTCTGATGTATTGAGGTTCGCATCGTCTAAGTCATAACAATAAATATATTGACTAATGCACATGGATTGGTAAGGGAATTTTACGAATAGGGTATGAGTACTGGCATAGAGTTAACGGCGAAATGGTTATACACAATCTTTCTGAGTGATAATTTGTCAGGGAATATTTGAATTGGCACTTGATTCCTGATGCACAATCACGTTTTAAAATATATTCGACAAGGAATCGGGTAAAGCTGTGCTACCCATGCTATAGTGTTTGCGCATGAGTTAAAATGTATGGGCCATTTCATTATTGCAGGTAAAAGAGGCCATTCGTTACCGGTGGTAGTAATAACATAAATCTGCATCAACCGTACATTATATACGCGCACCCAGTCACACGAAGAACTTGAGCTAAAAAACACAACCCGGGCTATCGAGACAATAGCCTGATAAATGGCTGGTCTTCTTGAAACAATATTTAATGTGCGAACATTCTACTTCGTCTGTTTGACCTGATCGACTTCTCCATCGGGGTTTTGATAGTTGTACAACACAGCATCACATTTTACGTCCACCACAGGTGCCCATTTCCAGTTTCCCTCGCTCGTGGAGTATTCAATAGAGGATATCAATGTTGGCCATTATTTATAAGTGCACCCCATTGACAAGTCCCGTGATCGTCAGGGCAGTGTTTACATAGCTCTTCTACGAAACATTTAGTAATAATGTTGACTTGCCGCGCCCGTGCGCCGCACTTTAAATCCATAATATATACTAGAAAACCTATTCGACAACGTTAATTGCGTCTGGAGGATGCAAAACACCTGCTTAGCCTACTTATGACCTAATTCACACCAAATTCGTGAAGTTCTTTAACTACATGGCATAGATTAAATGCAATAATTTACACCTTCAGCCTATAGTGATCCTACCATAATATTCCATCAGGACAGGATATTTTTCTAATTACTTGGAATATAATATAACTAGATATACTTGGAAAAAATTATAAGTCTCACCCATAGAAGCTTTTAAAAGGCCTACAACACCACAGGTCTACAATAGGTCAATTCTGCACCGATTCAACTTTACGTATGGAGACAGCTGCAAGACTTCTAAGTTTGGTTCATCGATCTCAACGTGTAATATACAAGCGTCTAGTCCGTCTTCAATATGCAACCGTCGTCCTTTAAATAATTTCCGCGTCCATAATGCAAAAAAAAACAAATTTATAAAACATAATTATCGCCAATATCATAGAAAAACAACCACAGTAAACATAAACATAGGCTAGCTTCCTGCAAGAGAGAAGCGGTCAACATATCTCATTGACGCCGGCAAGACATCATGATGTTAAAAAAATATCATATCCGTATGACTGATCAGTATTATTAATCCATATGATTTTCGTTGTAAAAGCCAGAGAATGATGTACTTCACTCACGCTTTGATTGTGGTTGTTCATATGAACACCATGAGGAGCTTGATGTACACGAGTCCATGCGGTCCCTAGCCCGGGTTAGTAGGGATTAGACAGAAGTTATGAAACGTAACGCCATAGATTGCACGCTACTCTCATATTTTGTTATCAGCATGCGATATGTTTCGCCAAATTTAAGAACCTTTGAGTGAAAGCGCTTGTTTTATAAGTTTCTGCAACAACGTTTTGTGACGATTAAAATCGTCTCATTTAACACAGGCTCTAGCAAATGCGACTAGGAGAGATATATGTATACGCCATATGCAGGTCCCACTAAAATATCACTGTCCAGAAAAGGGTACTTTACGATGTCGAAATTCTTATCATCTGTCTTCTTGAACAGTCGATGCGAGAGACGGTCCGCTTCATATTTTAGGTCTAAATGTGATGTGCCGTTAGGACTCTCTCTAGTTTCCTTCAAACCCAGTGAAGGTGGATATATATATCATTCACTGCGTCATTTATGATGATCCACAGCGAAAAGATCATCAAAATAGCGTCTGGTGAATGAGCAGGAACGAACGCTGAAATGATCGGTTTTTGAAATCGTCTGTGTATTATCGTTTTCATAAGAGAACAGGTGTAGGTCAACCAAAAGGGTTGCACAATTAGTACCCTTTGGAATACCGATATGCTGTTGATATATTGTATTACCAAATGCGAAATGAGAAATTGATGCATCTCTATAAACAACGAAATATCCTATGAATGATATCCCTTGTATGCAGTTGAGCTAAAAAATGCTTTATGTCTCGTAACATTAATATATCGGCGATCAGTTTTCTTCAACACCGATACCATTATCATGATTATGAACTAAGATGGTCAGTAAGGTCCTGATGAGAGATTGAAGTCTAGAGGGTCGAGAAATACGGTATGAGTCTTTTGGCATAAAGCTCTCCCATAGGCCACTTTGGTTATTCAATATTCACAAACATTCATTACCGCCAATGATGTTGTCTAGATTTACTTGGAACACAATACACCTATACAAACTTGAACTTAGTCTGAGCAAAAGGATGTGTATATGAAGTACTGAAATACATTATGGTGTATTTATTGTCTGAATTAAGAGCAATTCACGAGCAAGAGTATATACAATAGTGAAAGCCAGACGGCGAAGCTATGTGTGTTGTCAAAGATAATTACTTTTTGTATGGTCGGAATGCCGTTGGCGTAGCTTTTAACACTCAAATCACTAAGTTAAAATAAGGGAGGCGAATTAATGGAAACCAATTTGAGAGAGATTAGTTCCTTTCATCACCCTTCTCAATCCCCTTTGATTGCATATCAACCATTTGAATGTACTACATTGCCAAATTAAAAAAAATAAAACTGATTAAGTATTAATGCAACAACCACCGTGGCGTATCACTTTGAAACCATGCGGCGTTGTGGTTTGCTCGAACAGAACTATCTCGACTCGAGTTAGTATACTTAATGATTTCAATCAGTATGCTTCTGACGGGCTGAGTAGGTTTTATGTTCTCACGGATTATTGTAGACTGTTGTTGTAAAGGATCAAAACACATCCTTAAACATCTTTATCAGTTTGGTAAGACGCTTTTGCATAAAGCTCTGGTTTGGTAACTGTATGCATAGGCTGGTAGTAAACGGTGTTGTCGGAGTTCTGATATTATATCTCGTTTGTTAAAAAATCGAGTGTCTCTTTCAGCACGAAACATGCTAAGTATAATAGTAAGCACCCGACTGGGCATTCAATATTTACCCGTCGTTCACAGGACTTGTTTGACAGTTAGCACCAAATTCAATGCGTATGAAATAAAAATATTAAAAAGAAACACAAGATGTTTCTTACCAGAAGACAACCGGTCAACGGTTTTCAATGATGCCAGCAAGATATGATTTTTTTTCATAAAATCCTAACCACTGACCATTATTCTTTTTCCGAATGAATCTTCAAGTTATTTTCCAGAGTATTATCTCAATCACGCATTGATTGTGCATGTTCATTGGAACCCCGTGAAGATATAAAACATATGATATCCACACGGCCCCTACCCCCGGGTTAAGCGGAATCAGAATCAAGTTACAAAACGTAACCCAATAGATCTTGCACGATACGTTCGTGTTTTGCCATCAGTGTACAATATTTATCAGGGAATTTGAGAAACTTCGAATGGAGGCGTTTGGTGGTATAGCCATGTTTGACAAGTTTCTGCAATGAAGGCCGAAGGCCGGTCCTTCTACAATATTGCTATTCAGAAATGGGTAGTTAACTATATCAAAATTCTAATCGTCTCTCTTTTCGATGTGAGAGAAAGCTCTGATCATTCTTGTAAAGTTATAGCACCAGATATGATATTCCATCTGAGCTATCAGTACTTGCCTTCAAATCCAGTGAAGGGGGAATATATCCGTCACAGCGTCGATAATAAGTGATTATGCAGTGCTAGCTAGGAGATCGTTTACAAAGCGTTTGGTGAATGAGAAGGAACGAGCTCTGGAAAGGTTATCTTTGACAATTTCTGCATATAGGCCTATTCATACGAGAACAGAATAATGTCTGCCAAAAGTGGTGCACAATTTGTACCCACTGGGGTAACTAGACGCTGTATATGATATTGATATTGTGCAGATATTGTTAACTAGAACCTTAAGGGATGACGTAGAAGAGTGGAGATTTTCCTTCTATACCTATATTATTAATAAAATTGTGCATTTATCAAGGCTCCGATTGAATATATCGACACCATATTGTTATCACTTCCTTTGTAACTAAAAAAACAGAACAATTCACCCCTCGACGTTTTCTTTTTGTGTTTTTGTATTGGATATACCCGCTACAGTCAAACATCATGCCTTTCTCACCCACTAGGATGTCATCTCTTATAGTCACAGGGCATCATATCAGTCACCCTAGTGTCACAGAGCACCATTTCTAAGATCTTGGACTGATTCACATCACTGTCAACCAGTCCTATCCGTCAGCCATAGTTTCTCACCCATCTATTATCTTCCATTATACAGTGTGACCCCCATATATTCACATGGCACTATCTCAGTACCCCTTACAGTGTAACCGTCATTTCCGAAAACAGACACAGGAACTAAAGGGAATTCATTGAATAACACCCACTGTCAAACAAGATTAATTGGTGAAAAATCTAACTGCTTCACGAGTTCACGAGACCAAGCATGCTCAGCCGGATACCTTATTTCTGTGATCAACGATATTTATTCATCATGTTCGCTATATCGTGTTAATAATGGTGTACGTTTTATCAATATTTGTAAAGGATTACATGAGTAGCTGGCTATCTTCAATCAAGTGCACATCACTTACATCATTACACCCATAACAGAGAGTTATCACAATGTCCACAAAGGATAATTTCGATGTTCTGGCGAATGAAACATCCTGTATTTATCCAATGGAAATTATATATTTTCTTTGCTGTACAAACATTCGTCCCATTTAACCGATTTATCCAATCTGCTCACTGGGCTAATGCTGGCGTATACCAACCTGCCCATCAGTGTGGATCTCTATTACTGGAGACAGCTCGATATCGGCCCAAGCGGCCATAACACTAACAGGAATACCATGCAAATTCAGTAACAATAAATCTATTACAATAAGCAGCTCAGCTTTATCCCTAAAACGGTTTGTGTCAAAATGGTTGGTGCATCGAGAAAAAATCAAACAGATAAAAACATTTCTGTCGAATTTTCACGTATATTTGTGAATCTACAACTTATTCCTTATTTTGTTCAGCTTTGATCTGCAATATACGTGCATTAAAACTCCCGCAGTGTCTTGCCGGTATCATTGAAAACTGTTGACCGCTTTTCTCTTGCAGGAAACTAGCTTATGTTTATGTATACTATGATCGTATTTTTGAATTTGGTGCTAATGCTGTTATATGAAATATGGAATAGGTCTTTGGATTATGGACGCGGATATTCTTTAATGCTCGACGGTTGAATTATGAATGACGGACCAGACGCTTGTAACTATCATTCATTCAGGCAGAATCCAGAAAACATGAATGCTAGTCGACCGCACGTTTCTCTTCAATAGATAACAACGATTGTCTTTTTCTAATTTAACTACTGTTGCAATACCCGTTCGATTTTATGTTGCGTTTCTTCGTCGAAAATGACCGATCGAAGTAAATCGTCATGGTATGGCTGCTTGAAGATTTCATAACTCAAATGGCGCGATATTGTCCGATATTTTCGCAGAGACAGCTTTCGTGTACCTTGGACATAGAAAGCGAACGTCCCTTGACACACTAGTGACTCATAACCTTTCATAAGTGTTCCATGAAGTTAGGACACCAGAATCTATGAAAATGAGTAATGGTTAAACAAACTGGAGATGATGGAAATTCGCTGGCTAACGTTCCTGTTTTTCTTTGTTATGGAGTCCATAACAGCCATCATACGTTCCTCGAACCAAAAACAGGATGTTTTGTCACAACAAATTCCTCAAACGCACCGTAGTGGCATTCTGATATGGAATGTCAGTCAGCATCCATGGAAGTCTTTTGAATCCCTCACATGCTATCCGACAACTTCTTTGGTGGCTCTTACTTGTACACAGTGATCACTGTATCTCCAGTGTTCATGCTTGAGAACAACTGACTGCCTCCTACATCTTGTCCTTAATTGTCTTGCTCATAATAGACTTCATTGTTGATAACGGTGGACGCATATCGCTCCAATTTCGGTATAATTTCATGAGTTTTACAGCTGTATGGGATTTTACGTCTTCGAATCGACAAAATCAGTATGTAGCCCAAAAACCCATAAACCCGTGTGCGAAAATGATTCAATACATGATTTGATGATAAATGATAACTTATAAAGAAAGAGAACATGTCTTGAAATTTTCACCACTGACTAGATATTTTCCTTGAGATGGAATTCGATCCAAGAGCAAAAATATCTCTGCCATTTTTTGATTGTGTTTGCTGGTAGAGCTTGAAACTTAAAACCCAGAAGACTGGTAATACATTCTGACATAAGAACCACAAAGGTGCCAAACATGACAGAGAAATTGAATAAAAGCGAGATTTCCGTGAGGCAAATCTGACTGACTCAGATAACCATATGATGCATGATCAGCTTTGCATGATCCTAATGGGATATTATTACACAGTGCAGTGTAGTTAAGTATGATCAATTTTGGCTTTCGCTTTCTCACCGAACACATTGTGAACGGCATATTCTCAGATGCATCCATCATCAGCATCAAGCACTCTCCCTAAGGATTTGACTCAGTTTAAATTAAACCTCAGAGAACTATATTTTCCTAGTAACGTAATCCTACATATGTTGTCATTCTCTGTATTCTTTTCTCTTCACCCTCGGGATAACATATTTATATGAACACACATTTACGGAGCTTTCGTTCACAGCGAAAAGGTCGAAATTGCAAATTAAATTACCGACATCGTCAGTAGCTTTTTGTAATTCTTTAGTCTATAATCTGTTAATCTATAGATGAATAAGTTCTTTGAGGGGCATTTTAGAAGTTGGAAGCTGGTAACCAAACGAATTAGTATGGATAGCAACTACTTTGTTTATTAGCTGGCGACGTTCCGCTGTGGTTACTAACAACATTTTCAAACCAAATGAAAATGTTCCATTTGAAAACGCTGTTAGTAACCTAAGTGGAACGTCACCAGCTAATAAACAAAGTAGTTGTTATCCGTGACAATTCGTTTGGTTAGAAATAAGTATACTCGTAATTAACAGTTTCACGGATATTGTCGTGCAGCATTGTGGTTACCCTCTCGGACCTTTTTTGTGCTTTTTATGCGCACATGTTTATATCTTGGGTAATGGGGATGAAATATTATATATTATGTATATAGGTCAGTCTCTGCCAGAAAATGTAAAACTGGAGAGATATGTGAGAGGCGCAAAAAGTTGACGATGTCTGGCGACTGAAAAGTAACTATAGGACTCCACGGGCAGGCTTCTCTCGGCACCTCGCATTCCGACTATGGAATACAGAGAATTTTCGGATGTAGCCTTAGTATCACAGCCGTGCTTTTATAGCAGGCGTTCATATAAAGACTATGAAGTAAGCACACGGCCACTAGCACCGGCTTAATCGGTCTTAGACACGCTAGCTGTGATAATGGATAATCATTGAGGGCGTCTGCTGAAGTAAACGCCTGGGATAAATATGGAGTACACATCGTAAAAGCAAGAATACCCGGGAAAACCAACCT